>VUQS01066360.1:0-15639 GCA_015108495.1 Heterochromis multidens | reverse complement strand
TCTCTCTCTCTCTCACACACACACACACCACACACACACACACACACACACACACACACACACACACACACACACACACACACGAATTCCTGTGTGCTACAGCTAAGTGCTGCAGATAGGGAGCTGTGCAATGCCACCTTCTCTGCTTGAGTACAATTCCATCCCTCTTTCGAAATTGACAGGAAGAGACAGGTGCAAATTATGTCCACTTAACCATATTATAGTGTTAGTGCGGTGGTGAAAAAAGGGGCTGTTTGGTTCCCTCAATCATCATTTTTAATAGATGAAAGCTCACTCCATGTCTGGATTTAGAAACGGGAGAGGTGTGTTCGTTCAGCCGGCGTGCTCAGAGCTATGCTAAGTGTAATGATGACCCATATGGCAGAAAAAGGCAGCTCAGACACTGTATATACACATTCCGGCTTCACCTTTCCTTTGTTTCTTTTCACTGTATCTCCTTTAATAGACTACAAGGAATGAATGTTTCTGTGTGCCGTACCGCCACTGTGAATCATTTTGATCCGATAAAACTGGGAACTTTGTTTTCATTGGCTTTGTGAAATAATTTGGTATTATAGTGTAATTGACCTTTTCTTTTATTGCTGCACAAATCTCTCCATTTGATTGTGCTGTACTCTTTTATATCTCCACGAGTCCTTCAAACGTGAAAAGCAAAATCCGTGTTGTTGGTTTCTTTGCATGTAGGTGTCCTGAATGTACAATGTTGTTGGTCCTAAAAGTTAAGCCTTTCTCTTCTGAACATGCCAGATTGTGCATCTTGCGCTGACTAAAAATTAGAATACAGCTCATAATTTAAATTTAGCTTTTGAATTCAGGGAACATGAATAATTATTTTGCTCTTTAATTCTAACTTTGTAGATGGTGCCATTTAACAGAGCTTAAAAAACAAGACCTTGGGAAATGATTTAATATGAACATAACCTTGAAACAGTCAAGCTCCACACCCCTTTAATTTTACTTTTAGACCAACCTTGAGATGAATTCCTGTTTTACAATTCAGCTTCTGCACATAAGCTCTTGCTGCACTGCCGAATCCATCACTCCCCGCCATAACGCCTATCATTTCAATGTGTCACATATAGAATGAAGGGCGATACATAACCGTTACCTGCCATGTCAGGACACTGTTCATCACTCAGTGTGAGTAGTGAGAGCCGTTCATTCTTCTCTGCATCTCAAAAAAAAATAAGAAAACGTAAAAGAAATGGGGAGGCCCTGTTCTTTTATGTTCCTCACATGTCCCTGAGGCTGGTGGGGAATTAGTACTAATGAAATAGCAGGCAGGGAGCTGCAGGCTTTGTGGTAAATGTGCAGGGGAATGAACAAGTCTGTAGGGGACGATACCTTTTGTCTGAGAGCACTCGTTGGTTTTCTTCAAATGAGCTGCAAGCCAAATTCGCCCCAAGTGCAAGAAGCGCTCTGTGTCGAATCAAGCGCTTCCCATGGAACGTGGCCCTGGTCGACTTTACAGGTACAAGTCTGTTAGCTGTCAACATTATTCTCGGTGTTTCCTTCATTATTTCCGTGTGTTAAGATAAGAATAGCACCCTTGGTATTAAGGCAATTATCATCTATTTATGCATTGTTTGTTGCACCTCAGCAGAGAATTCAGTGAATGAAATGTAATTAAGTTGAGGGGGTCTGAATGACATTTTGTTTTCCATATTAGATATCAGATTATATATTCTTTTCTTTTTGTCTATGTTTTGTAGAGATAATACTTTTCTTACTCAAGTGATTTCCTGCCACAAAGAACCTACTGTGCAGCATGCGGAAAGATATCAAGCAATACACTATGTTGTTGAATTTATGTGATAAGTTAAAGAAGATTATGTTATTTTGTGGCTTGATGAGAGAGCTTCTTTGCTGCAAGATTGAACCAATTACATTTCAAAGCAGGAGGATTAAGCAAAATTTCAGCTTAAAGAAAGGAAAAGTAATGTCTCGATATTCGTAACACTTCTTATTTCCAAGCATTTGCCAGTATAAGCATTTTAACTGAGAGACAGATTAAAGTATAGAGTTGATAAAGCAGAAGAAATTAACCCTTTGGGCCTAATTAACATTTTCTAGATTAGCATAATATTCTCCACTGGGATGTCACTTCCTCTTTAGCTCTTTTTTTAAATGAAACATCAAAGCTGAATTGGCTCTGAGATATCCCAAGCCTCCTAATTTAGTGAGAAGGATGCGGACCCCCCTGGACCACCACTAGAGAAAATCAGTGAGAGGATAATGAGGAAGAGGAGGTGTTAAAGGCTCCAGAAGGTCCTACATTGGGAGATTATTACTCTAATGTCACTTCTTCAACAGTTTGCACTGCCCACTGAAAATTTATCCTTCAGTCACTTTTCAGGCCAGAAAGAGACCTCATCGTTTTTACTTTGGAGGACAGCAGGCAGCCCGCTCTCCCTCAGGAGTCTATTGAATTTTGGGAGCAAAGTGTCACTGCTTCATCAAATTATAACGCTAAGAGTTGGATTCATACTGACACGTAATATATGTAAATATTTTTTAACTGTAAGTCTTGCTCTGCCTACTATGTATTTGCTTGTATGTCAGACTGATAACAGCTGGTCACGATATGATGGATATGATGTAGCTGGATTGATTCATCAATACTAAACTGGCTGCTTTGCCTCAGTTGATCAAATGGCAAGTTTGCATGATTGTAAACACAATCTGATTAACTTACATGGCAGAAATGAACTCTTGGTCTCCTCCCTGAGCATTATGTACAGTATTGTTATGCTGGAGTATTACACAGCCCTGGGCTGGCTGTGTGGCAATTTGATTACATAAAAAAACTAATTAGGATTATAGGAAACACAGCAATTTGATTCAAATTAAGTAATTTAGGCAACTAGGGTTTCACAGTCCCTCCACAGGACATCTCGATCAGGTAATAAACCAAATCCCCAAAAGTGCCCATTTTTTGTTTGTTCTCATGTTCAGTAGAAAATGCTAAACTAAGCTACCTAAAGGTCTCCCTGCCTGCTAACTTTGTAGTGAACATGTAGACATAAGAATGGCATCAATCTTATAGTCTCACAATGCAAAAAGAAAACACAGTATTATTTAAAAATAATGACCGCTTCCTACCCTTTTCTGACCTTTGAACTGCATTTTATGATATATTTGTATATAAAAGATGGATGTTGCCACTAGAGGCCATCAGAGGAACTGCAGTTTTTTGCACTTAATTATTTATTTGTTTGTTTTTTTTGCAGCCCCTGAGACAGTCTTCATCAGTATATTAATAGGGAAAAGTTACTAAGTGGGCCTTGTCTTATGATTATTTGTTTTTTTATTGTGAACTACTACTCAAAGTTACATAAATTTAAATAGCTTCTTCACAGGTTAAAAATTGTTGTGGCTTTTCTGCACATTGTAGTGGTGGTGGATCTTGTAAAATGATTTCAGAGGTTTGCTGTGTTACCGCACCATTTCAGTACTGAACCATATGACTCTTTTAGTGTTCCTTATTTTCCTTGTAGTTTATGAGTCCAAAATATAAAAAAAACATGCTGATATGTTGGTTGTACACAACTGTTTCTTGCTTAAAAGAACCAAAGATAATCTCCTTTATAGTGAAGCTATTCTTTGCTGATAAAAGAAATCATCATAAAAAGAAACTTTTTTGAAAGACACTAAAAATTGATTCGGAATAAAAAAAAAATTACATTGCACTACTATTGATATTTTTACACAGTCTGTTATTATTGTCCTTGGTTTCAAACTGTGAGTTTAAATTGCTCCGTGATGTTCTAAACTAATTGATTTTGGCATGAAAGCAGATTGAAAGGCATAGAAAATGTGCAAAAAACTGGATATTAAAAAGCTCAATCACCTGTCTTCTAGATGAAGAATATAACGTATCAGTTTAACCTGAGTATCTCCCTGCACATCATTTGTGACAAATGGGAATCATATCCACTGTGACTGTGTCTGTCACCATACTGTAGACCAAAAACCAAGCCGCTGTTAGAAGAAGATGGTGCATAAGGATTTATCCAAACCTTTGTATGGTAACAGAGCTTTTCACCCTGTGAAAGACATCCTTTATAGTTATTGTCATTTCATCTTCAGTAAGTCATGGTGTTGGCTGTAATTTGAGCCCTGTTTTTTTAACCAGTATTTGTTAACATTTTGGTAAATTCACATCATGAATGTATACCAAACTGGCTATCAGAGTTGCTGTTTGCAAGCCAAATACCCATAGATGTTCAGACAACTGCTACTATTTTAGAACCAAAGGAGACTTTTTTCCCCTATGATTTCTGTGCAGATTTATGGACATTAATGGATTAATAAATAATGATATCCTCTGAGTGTAAGCCACATTCATTCTAAAGCTATGTGTGTAATGTCTCTGTGTTTTGCTTTATCTGATTTATGACTCCCGAGAGGAGGTGCAAGTCTGATACAAATTTCAGCTATTAGTTTTAAATTACCCTAATCGTCTCCATAAGCTGTGTCACAGTCATTGCTGCAGGTCTACCTGCTAATTGTGTTGGTGAGTGAGCCAAACCAGTGTGCTAAAATACAATAGCTAACTTTCTGTTGCATCCACCTGTCCTTTTCACCTTGCAACATCTTTGCCTGAAGTCTCTTCCTCTATGCCTCTTTTGCATCTCTCTCTGCCTTTGAAAACCTATAAGGTTTAAGACCTTAAGACCACTTTTAAAAACCTCCTCCAGATATTGCTCCAGCCTGTCTGTGTTGGCTGTGATAACAACCAACCAAAATTTGTGCTCTTTTCATGTGCTCCATTTATTCATTCATCCATAGAAGTGTTAACATGAAACTTTTGCTGCCGATTTGAGCTCAGTCATATGGGACCTTGCAATTATATGTTCTAATTTAGTGAAAATCCCAGATGCTAATGCTAAGCAGTCTGCCAGAAAGGTTACAGAGGACAAAAAAACACCTTTTGTTTCTTTATAGAATCCCAGCACAGTTCAAGACTCGGGTAATTTTTTGGCAAGGTCTTAAAACATTAAAACCAGAGTGCATAAAATGTAGATGGAGGTTTATATTGTGTAACTGTGCAGCAGGCTGGCATGCAGCAGTAGCCATCTCATTTTAACATAAGACAACTTGGATTCACCCTCCAGCAGATAGTTGACTCAAGCAGTTTTTCACATAAAGACAGAGGCATTAGGTGAAACTTTGTTAACATCCCAGTTGGTCTCAGCAGGTGCCCCCTGATTGTTCTGTGCCCACACGGTGCAAAGCAGATGAGTGGATCTAATTGTAGCTCTGTTGCTCTCTATGTCAGTAAGCCAGCCTATACCACTGACTCCTGGCAGTATTAATATCTCAGCACTTCCACTTACTTATTTAGCTCTTCTATTATTATATTCCGTGGCCCAGGACCTTATAGCTTACTTTTTCCCCAACAGCCAAATCTGACTGTTGGCTTGCTGCAGCACTGCAGTAAAGCCTTGACACTTTGACGCCAGGGCTGCTGAAAAAGCTCGTCCTATCTGGGTGCTGAGGACATCCACAGATTTCAGAAGATGTTATCCATCTCAAGGTGAGAGATGCACCCCTCTGTTGCCAAATCAGGGTCAGCCTGATTGGCTGATGTAGGAGGATGTGAAGCTTCGAAAGGAGGTGATGTTGTTTGTCCTCATTCCTGCCAGCAAGCTTCGCAGTCCAGCTGGACTGTGCAGAGCTGTCTGCTGGGTCTCTGTGTGCAGTAATCAGCTGCACTGGGAATTCAAAGTGCTGTCTCCTCTAGGTACATGATTGATGCATGATGATGTACATGATTGATGAAAATAGTCACCAAGTGAAAGTATCCAGTGTAATTACATCCACTGTGAGGAAACTGCACTTGGGATCACTTTCTGTATTTAGCTGTGATTTTAAGACCTTAACCTTTGAACATCCACCAGGTTACCTGTGACCTGTGTAGGGTTAGGCCTGAGTTTTGTTTTACCCTCTTATATGGTGGCCCTGAGAGGTCAAATGGACTGCAACTTAAGAAAACACCAGCAAATAGTTGTGTTTCAATAAAACACAACAGAAATACAAAAAACACAGCAAAAGCTCACAAAAAACACCTCATTAAATACAACAGAAGTCTTTTTGGGGAGACCATAACATAGACAGAACAGCTGTGGAAATGACAAGCTAACAGTAAACAGTTAATAGCAACCATGTATCTACAGTATTTTATGAATCATGTGATTAAAACACACTCTTTTTCTTCCTCACAACACTGATGAATCCTCCACTTCTTTTAAGCGTGTCTCAGTGCGATCCTTCACATTTTGGTTTCTGTCACTTCCGCAGCTGCTCCGTGACATTATTCTCTCCCCAAAAACACTTCCGTTGTGTTTTGTGAGATTTTGTTTTTTTCTACTTCAATTTTGTTTTATTGAACTTTCGTTGTGTTTTGTGTACTTTTGCAGCATTTTTTCCATTTGCTGGTGTTTTCTTGAGTTACAGTGCATTTGACCACTCAGGGCCACTGTACTCTGAGTATATCATTGAGATAGTCAGAACTTACTAATTCTGTTATCAGAATATGTCATTTTTGTGCTTTTCCAGATTTGTTTTCCTAAATCCACGGCAGTCAGGGTACAAAAAAAAAAAAAAAAATTCTAACTGACACACGTGAAAAAAATATTTAGATTTTTTCCAAAAAAGTACGTTTTGGTTGGCTCCAAAACATTAAATTTCAAGTGAACCCCCTTACATTTTGGCTTTACAACTTTTCTGGAAAAAGATTTTCAATTTTAGTATTTCAAACAACAGAAGTGCAATCTCTGGGATCGCTGGTGACCAGATGGATGTTTGGAGGCTGAAAAAAAGTCGCTTCATATGAAGAAGCTATATGTAACTATGTTCTGGAACTGCAAATGAAAGAATTACGAAAAACACGATCATGACATTGCATTTATATGAAAAAAGAGCAGGGAAGACATCGTTCCTTTCCTATAATAAATGCACAAAGTGCCCCACTGTTGTGGTTTGAAATTTAATTTGCTGTTTAAAATTTTTTTAATAGGGAAAAAAACCACAGTCTGCCAGACAGGAGCACATGATGGATGTGTCACTTGGCTTATTTGACGAGTTAATTGAAAGCTGTGCTCTGTCCTCAGCTAGATTAAGTGCTGTAAATGACGGGTTACTGTCAATGAACAGGACGAATACACCAGCCGTTCACTTAACTGGAAAATCAGTCATCAGAGTTGCAAAGGAAATTGTTCTGTCTGAAGAACGCTGTTCACATAATTCTGTCATGTGCTCCATTTGCTTAATTTGATTCACATGTAACTAATTCATTATAATGCAAAACAGCCTGCAGTTATCTGCTGTTGAGTCAGTGAACATTCTGCACCAAATTGGAGTAAATTATTAAAGTGCCCATATTATGCTCATTTGCATGTTCATAATTTTATTTGGGGGGTCCACTACAACAGGTTTATTTGCTTCAGTGTTCAAAAAACACATTATTTTTTCTCATGCTGTGCGTTGCTGCATGGGCTACTTTCTCATTTTCTGTTATTGTGTATTTTTCACCACCAACCCCTCCTGAGAGCTGAAACTTTATATGTCTTAACCAGAATCGTATTCACAACAGAATGTTTCATAATGCGTAATTGTTTCTTGCAGTGGTGTTAGCTTTTCCAAAATTACTTGCATCTTCATCATTTATTCCTCCACCGATAAGGTTGCCAAAGTCAATACTCTATTAACTTTTAAAATAAAAAAAAATCTAGACAGAGTCTCCTATTTTTTTCATACGGTAACATAAAAAAACAGCTGAGCGTAGGCTGGACAATGGCACAAAAGGCAACATGTTTTTCTTTATGATGTTTTTTGAATGCTTCTGAAGTCAGTTGTATATGGTACCTGTATATAGTCTGTATATATGGTCTGCATATGGTCCCTCAGTACCAGGTATAAAGACCCTCTAACTAAGGTATTGAGCACTCCATGGAGAGCCAGTGCAACTGACAGTCTTCCGATAGAGACCCAGCATAGAAACACATTACAGCCGTCAGTGTGTCACTGGCAAAATCCATTATATGATCATCTAGATCAATCCATGAGGTAGCTTTTTTGATGTCTGCATTTGGAGCAGCCCATGGTGATGGATGGTTTTAGCCTCCGGTTTTCATGAACCTGTTTGAAATTCTGCCTTTTTCTCAGATTGGTCAGTCGATATATTCTCAGAAGTCACAGCTCCACATCAGTGAGTTTAGATGGAGGTGTGGGTACAGTTCTGCCAGACGAAAAAGAAATGGGAACCATGGACGTAGGTTTCCTGAGGTTTAAAAAATGACAAACTCATGATGGCCCACCACTGTGTTCCCCAACAGACAAAATGCTATCCCCTCATTGAACAACTCCATTACACATAGCAGCCTAAACATAAACATATTTTCTTCCCTGGAATGTATTGACATGACATGATAGATTGCTGATGAAAAGCTGCCATCCATCAAGCCCATACAAGCCAGTGTGACGCTGTAGGGAACAAGCACACTGACAATTTTTCTCAGAGCTTAAATGAGCATGCCCATTGGAGGCAGCATGGGTCATGGGTCATTAGTTTTTCCCAAATATCCAACACACTTTCACAAGTTCCCCCACCCCCATTTTATTTTTAGCACAATACATTTTACTGCAGTATATGGTAATTCACATACAATTGAGCAGTGATGTACTGCTTGTTGACTCCTCAGATTTAATGAGCTGTCAGCTTTCATAATGACACATTGCGAATCCTCCTTGCTTCACCATATAAAAGCTTCAAATCAAACATGGTCATTAGTTCCATCTCTGACATTATCCCATGACTTCACATTGTTCAACAACCCAGGAAAAAACCTTTTAAAAAAATCTTTGTCTGGAGTGACTGCAGGGAATTGCTCATTGGAGATGACTCAGGATTCCACAAGCATTGCCTTACACTTCTAATGGCTTTTCGCAAGGATTGCCATGCACCATAATCATTAACATTGAAATATCCTCAGTCAGTCAGCGTGGAAAGCCTATCAGTTGCTGATAGTCGACCTTGGTCCTCCTGCAATGTGCAGTGCCATGCAGCAAACAACTGGTGTGGCTCTCGTCGCACTCTGTCTAATGACCCTACGCAAATGAGCTAATGGGGATGCGGCACGATACCACTGTCCTACCTCCCGGCTTCATCGTCCATAGCTAATTGTCACAAGCTTAATGACCACCTAAATTAGCAAAATAGAATCTGGACATGTGTATGTGCTCAGACAAAGTGGAGCAGTGGGCATAGTATGGATTTTCATACAAAAAGACTTAGACAATAGGCAAGGGGTAGCGATTTTGATTCTGCCAGTTGGTGTGTGTGCTATTTGGTTTTCTTGTCAAGTATCTGTTTGACACAATGTGAATTCCACTTTGATTATTTTCCACCCCAGCGCCGTGGCGGGGCAGATCTTGATATTGTATTTCTTAACTGAAAGCAGCGTTCCCCATATGTTTCCAGCAGGATCATCACCTTTGTGTGGCCCACTGAACCAGAACCTGTTGCTATATTCAGTTTGCAGAGCTGGTCAGCCACAAGCTCTAAAGCAATAGCAAGCTATTTGTATTTGTTTGGAGTCCCTGTCCCATTTTCTGGAACAATGAACCAGAACTGAACCAATATGGTCCATTGCCAGGTGCCACCCAGTGTTTTCTTTTACTTGAGCATAATTCGATATGGTGCCATTCATCAGGGTTCATTCTTTCTTAAATCAGTGGGATCTGTCAGAGATTTATTGTGCCCGTTTTTCATACTTTAGAGAGTCAAGAGTGGCAAATGAGGATAATGTGCAATATTGCAAGAAGAATTTGTTACACCTGGCTTATCAGACATGGCAAGATGCTGTGATCGAAATAATAATCACCACAGTTTGAGTGGAAAACAGTCAGAATTATTGTTTATCCTCCTTAGCTGTATGTCAGTGGTGTAAAACTCATCTTAGCTAATAGGCCACATACAGCCCAATTTTAATTCATGTGCTGGACGAGTAAAACCACTTCATACTAGCTTTATACAAAAACCTCTCCCCACAAGTTTTTCCTTTCATTAAGTGTAAAGAAGTACATTCAGAAAACATTCAACTGAGCCATAACCAAGAGGATGAAACTATAAACCCAGGTAAAAAAAAAAAACAAAAACAAAAAACTTACTCTTAAATAAATAAATAACCTGACAACAGAACGTTTTATTTGTCATGAAATAGATTTTCTGATTTAATGAGCAGAACAGTTGATTAACGCCTGACATGTTTAAGGAAAAATACTCTTTTAAAACAGTATATCTCAATCTTTCCATATCCACATACATGTAGAGTTTTTGTAAGTAAACAACAATAGTATTTTATGTCTGAATAATTCAAACAACTTGTCTAGATCTAGAAATATATTTAACTTTCCATTCACTCCGTGTAGTAATGTTGGATTCCCATCACCACACCAGGAATAGCAGTGCTTTTTATTGAAAAATACAAGTAATTGGTGACTTCACTGCAATTTGCAAAATCCAGCGGGGCGAATTGGACCATTTGTCTGGCTTGTTCAGGCCTCACATGTATTCTTAAAATCTATGTGCATTTTTGTCTGAAGAACATACTCACATGAAGCTGGATATTTATAGTGCAGTGGTAATCATATACTGTAAAAGAAACATTTGAGTTGTACTGTCTTCCAGCCGTAATTACAGTCATTAAGCACTTTTGATACAATGCATGCACAGAGAGAAAGAAAAAATGAGAGGTGCAGACAAACAAAATCAGTCCTCTTTCTGCACTTTGGTGTGCCAATTAGCATATGATAATTAGTTATGGACAATTGGCCTCCTGGATGGTTTCATTAAGAAGTATCACACTGGGACCTCATTAGCACGCTAATATACGGGGAACTGTTAGACCTGTTTTACTCTGGTGGATGGATCTCATTTATACTGGAGCAGCCTGTCCAAGGCTAGAAATGTTTGAAGTCTTCTATAAAGGGTGGAGTCAAGTGCTGCATTTTGGTTGCTTTATGTCTTAACTTGTTTTCAAGGTTTTATGAATACCTGAGCAATATGCAAAGAGTTTACAGAATGCTCGTCATGTGCTTAGTATCTCCAAGCGTGTAATTATTCACGGTGAATTGACTGATTGCGACTGCCTTGATCAGCAGAGCCAGGAGAAGACAACAGCAAAAGCAAAAAAGGTGCTAATTTGAAAGAAGTTAAACATAAGGCCTCCAGATCCCCTGCTGCTTTTAGCAACTGTCAGTGACAGGAAAGGTTACTGTCGCTCGATGCCAGCTGAGGGGGAGGGAGAGAAGTCTCCCTGGATCTTATCAGAGCAGCCCCATCCACTATGGCGTTCCACTTCCCTGCCTTCTTCTCCCCAGGTCTCCACTGAGCCTCTGACAGCTCCACATTGTTTCACAATAAACCACAGGAAGGCTATACAGGAGCCTTACTGGGGGGATAAAGAGCATGGGCCACACTCTATCTGCTTTTCATGAACCCATCTATTCCAGCCTCGGGAGGAGAAGTGAGCCATTGTGGGGAGACTCACTACATTCTTCAGATCACCCTCTAGACTCAAGCTTCCTGCCTTGTCCCTGTTTCCAAACAAATGTTTCATGTAGATGAACTCAGCTAATCTTTAACAAACCCCACTGCTGACCCCCCCTTTCCAGTCTGAGCAGGCAAATAAAGTCGGGTAGCGAGATAGAGACAGTGTTGGCAGGACTGCCTAACAAGATTTGTTTCATAACAGGCAAGGGAGCTGAGCAGCAAGATGAATTATTGATATGAACTCGACGGTGACCCGCCACAGATCAGGGCGCAAAAGTTCACTGCTGCAAATCCCTGACAGCGCTCATTATAAGACAGAGCCAGCTGCAGCAATATGTCCCTCAGTACCTTTGTTGCTGTCCTCAAGGAATAGCTCTTCAGATGTTATTGGGTGCCAGATGGTAAAAACCACAGTGTGACAACAGGTGTCCAAAGCTTAAGCTGCTAGGAAACAGTGAACTCTGTAGTGCAAATTGCTCTACAAAACCTGAACCAGAATGTATAATCGCACTTGCTGGAGGTGATTTCCTCTGAGATTTCATGCACTTGAAGAAGCCACACAGTGTTCTGAAATTCCTCAAGGATGTAGCTTTGAGAAGCAAAATACCTCATGTAAAACTGCATGGCTGAAAAATAGGCATATTTTTCACAAATCTTTTACATTCTTTTTATTTCAGCTGTGCCATCCAAGTCAGTGTACTCACAGCTATTTGGGCCTGGTTGAGGCTTATTTCTGATTTTCTTTTTTTGCTGCGCACATAGCACTCACCAGAGGGGCCAAGGCTGATGGCATCACATCGGAGGCAGTGGGTGCTGAGTATGTTTAGCTGGGAACATAGCACATCTAACTAATAATCCCATTCTCTTTGATGAAACGGCTACAGCCGCATGGAGAGCGTCATTACTCAAGCTAATACAGTGGTTGCATACTCGGTAATAATAACCTGAAGCCCTGCCAAGATCTGACTGAGCCGAGAGCACAAGACAATAACATCTATCATATTAATTTCAGATAATTGTCTATACTTATTAAGTCACCAGAACCGCGGTTGGTTGAATCTAATTGTCCAACCTTAATCACCACTGGGAATGCTTTGTGCAGCTGGGCCAAACATGATATAAAACACAGGGAATGCAGAGAAGGGTGTTTGCGAGCAAAAGCTGAAGGCAGTAGTGACTGAAAGTGCACCACACCCATTCATAACAGCAAAAGCTGCGCATGTAGTAAAAGTGGTTTCCAGAACAGCATATAATGAAAGTCATGAATAAAATCCATATTCCCACTGTGTGGGATATAATGCAGAAAATACACTATATACTGTAAAAGCTGCTGTTAAGGCTAAGGTAGGTGGTTTTCATGTGCCTAAAGCAGTGACTATTAACAGCTAGTCTGATGTTTGCACTATTTGTAAAGCTTTAATTAGTATTTGCTAATAAGATTCACAATCTTTTTTTTTTTTTTCTTTTGGATAGCTTTATCTATAATGTCAATTAGCATGGCACGTTCAGTGCTCTGGATGAGCAAGATACCTTTAGCATCATTCTGGATTGAGTCATGAATTAAGCTATAATACTCTGAAAGTTTGTGCATGCATGGCAAAATTATTATGTTCATGGTGGAAAAAAACCCTTTTTAAATTGTATTTTTGGCAAGTCATTAAGTACTTTTTTTTTTAAATCAGTTTTTATTGGTGATTCTATACTTACAGTCTTTATGTCCCATTGAAGTTAAGGTTATAGTTTCCCCCCCTTCAAAATAACTACCCAAATAACTGCCCATAAGCATTACAAAGATGCCTGCTTATAGTGAGACTCTCTTCTAGAAGGTTTCAGTCAGCACCACAGGATATGTGGCAAACGCAAACTGCTACCTGATGTAGCTTAATAACTAATTGACTGGGCAGTGGCTCAATTTCAACAAAAATCTAAAAGCTAAAATGTATAGATGGATTTTTTTAATTGGTTGATTTCTGTCTCTTTACTTTACTTTACACTATACATTACTTTATTGTCTTTGTCATATTAGCAGCCTGTTTGCTCATGGTTTTGCCCTGTATGATTTCACTGTAGGTTATATTCCCAGATCTCAGGTACTATTTTGGGTGGGAACATAACTGGCCAAAATCGGACAGAAATTGTAAACTAAACTACAAAAATAAGCCTAAATTTTACATTTAGGTCACCCCAAATGTCTGACTTTTTTTGCTTGTTGATTTTTTGCTTCTAAGCTATTTCACTCTGTTTCCTCCTCAAAACATCTTTTTCTGGAACAGGGATTTTGATTTTGTACCCCACTGAAACACACTTGCCGATTTACCCCTATTAACCTGTCTTCCTGTAGCTCCCAGTGGAGGGAGGGTAGCCCCCATTGCTGGTGAGATCGTGGAATTTGAAGTAGACATCAAGATAATTAAAGTTTTATTCCCAACCAACATGTAACCTGTTCACAAGGAGACTTTGAAAGCTCCTCTCCCCTCACATCTTTACACTTTTCATTGCTTGGAGGCATTTGGAAGTTGGGATCCTTAGGGCAGTTTTTCTTGCCAGTAAAACACAACTGGCTATTTGGCTTTACTTTGGATTGTTTGAAATAGTATCACCACTCAGACATAATCTTTGCGTTGCACCAGAGAACCTCAAGGCTTTCAAAAAACTCCCTGGTTTGTACTATACAGTAAGGTATAGTTGCTGATTGTACTGAAAAAAAAAAAGACCAGAATTCAGTTTCTTTAAAAGTATTATTTACTCTATGGAGTGCATTTCACAGGTGGCTGCTGCACCATATGTACATAACTTGAACTGTATCATGTAGATTAAATCACAAACCAGTCTGACACTTTCCAACTGCTGAACTGGACCAATACACCAAATCCCAGATGAGAGTGTCAAATTATCATACAGATTGAAATGATTTCCGGTGTGTGATTCCTCTGATTTCCAATACTTAGGCTTGAGGCAGGAGGTCTGGCTACCTTGAATAGCTGCTGATCAGCTAAAGGATGCAGAGCTGCAGGAGGAGAAACCCAGCGACAGGCTCCTGGATGTCAGCCTGAATAGATTTTTTTAGGTGGTCAGAGTGATACAGGCAGTGGCAGTTATGCAAGAATCACTGGTGGTCACCAACCACATGTCCAGACATCTGGAATCACCTCATCCTTACTATTACAGGAAAGCACTTACTTTAATATAAGCACTTACGTGATTATATTATTGAAGTACCAAGATTGTGAGGTGTTTCTAACTAGTTGTGTTCTGGTTTGTGAAGATTGACAGAATGTGATTTTGCAAGGAAATATTCTACATATTTGTGCAAAGGCTGTCTTGCTATGAGGACTTAATAAGACATATGCTCTTGTTAGAGCATAGCGTAGCTCTTGTAAATTGAATGTTGGGTGCGTTCATGCATATACATGTCAATTTATGTCCAATATGTGTGTGCAATCTTTATGTAGGTATGTTTTGTACAGTCACCATGAGAATTATGTGTTGGATCAACATGCACCACATAATTTACGTCCAACTCCAGGGTTTAATGCGAATGTGAAAAGTAGTGCACAGATTATGTAATGAAGTGGAAAGTAAGGGCATGGAGGTCAAGGACATATAGAGTTGCAGACTTCTAAATATGAGATTAATAGTCATAACTACACTCGTTTCCAAACGTTTGCCCTAGGGTTATTGTTAAAGATATAGGGTTATTGTTTTTTAGCAACAGCTAATTAGCTCAATTACTTGGATTGAGTTTGTAAGAAATTGGAAACAAGTCTGAGCCCAATCACAGATTTTAACCTCTTAACATCCACAAGGTCACCCACAGCCCATCTAAGGTTAGATTTAGTGTTGGGTTTTATTTTGCCCACTTGCACAATAAGCAAATTTTTAGAATCTAGAAAATGTTACCTTTCAAATGAAGTCTCGTGTATTGATTTTTCCATTACTCTTCACAGGTTTAAAGCTTTTCTATTGAGTGTTCCAAATAGAGGGAAAAAAAAAAAAAAAAAAAAAAAAAAAAAAAAAAAAAAAAAAAAAACAAAAAAAAAAAAAAAAAAAATAAAAAAAAA
>VUQS01066359.1:0-18007 GCA_015108495.1 Heterochromis multidens | reverse complement strand
ATAAATAAATGTGTATATTAAAAAAATAGAAGCAAGTAGAAATCATGTATTTATATTTTGTACCTGAAATAGTCACTGTGGTGGTTCCCAAAGTGTGGGCTGCAGCCCCCCAGTGGGCCATGAAGGTTCTGCACGTGTGCCCTGAGGCATAATTTCCAACAAATTAATAAAAACTTAATTTTCTATTTTCTGATTTAGTTTAAACATTTACATATAAGACAGAAACAGACCTAATTAAATGAAGCCATGAGATTTAAAACATACAAGTTAATCTGCATTTTCTGACATTTTTAGTCCTAAACTTTTAGTTCTCATCAGCAGCAGGAAAGAACTAAAGAGTCGTGGAGGTCAGACGGAGGAATAAAAATTGATCACAAACACAAGCAAGGAAAAGCTTCATCTTTAGGCGGCTGAAGTGGTGATCGGAGTTGGTATTAAAGGTTTGGATTGGACTGCAAAAGATCTTCTGATCTCAAAATGGAGAAATTAGCAGCTATACAGCACGTCATTAAAATACAGAGCAGTGGCTCTGTGCCCCCCTCCTGGAGTATAGAAACACCAGAGGGCAGAAAAAGGTTTAAAGTAACAGCACAGTCCAAAAATGTTCATTTAATAACGTCCGATTCGTCCTTTAAAGGTACTTTTTGTAATTACCCTGTGCAAACTTTAAACTCACCACCAGGGGGCAGATTTTTACTGGTTCTATACTCTGATGTTGAAGTGAGTGTTAGCATGCTCATGTCATTTAAACCTGTCAAAGTCCTCAGTGTCAGCTCTGCATGCTGTGTGAATATTTATGGCGTGGGACGAGGAAGTAAAAATGGTGTGTAGCCTCAGGTGAAGGTGGGGTACCTGATCACCTTGGTCTTATCTCTGATTGGTCGCTGCGGGTGCTTATGTCATCCATTAGTGTTCTGCTGGAGCTCAGACGTATCGTGGAAGACAAAAATGAGGAAACTGTTTTCCTTTATTGCACCTGATCCTGTGCAGAGGGTTAAATGAAGCTCAAAAGCTGCACAGACAGATGAAGCAGACCTGTGCAGTCTCCTCTCTGGCCTCTTTAATACTTAACTCCTCCATATACTTAACACTATATCCATATAGTGTTAGCCGCTGTTAGCTGGCGTTGGTGGACTTAACTTTGATGGACTCTGAGATGAAGCTTGAGGTGAGCAGGAAGAGGATGACGTTTTATTGACATGCCGGTGGTGTTGTCTCTTTCCTTTACGTTTTCATTTCTTTGTGAAGGGGGGGACCCCTTCTCCGATGATAAAACATAGGTATGATCCTTCATGCAGGTATGAATTTAAATGTCCCTCCACGGCACGCAAACGCCTACTACTTCTCTTCTCCTCCGCCTTTGGCGTACTATGTATGTGGGTGGTCTCTTTTTTCCATTTACAGCAGGAGGAACCCGCCACCCCCACCTCCTACATGAATAAGTTTTACCTTCATACTTCCAGAGTTACAGATCCTACCATTATAACTTCATAAGTCCAGTAGATCTCCACATGAAACTTTCAGGCCTGAAAAACACATTTAAGCTCTGTTAGAAACTACAACCAAATCAGTTTTACACCCACTTCAAGTTTCACAGTCTGAACACAGAATCTGGGTTTGTTCAGCCAGCTGTGAGCAGCAGTGTGAGGATCCATCACAGTCTGACGTGTCTGTGACGTAGACGAGGAGAAACAGAGTTGGTACCCTGATGTTTGAAGTTTCCTCCAGTGAATTATCAGACACAGATCAGAGTGCATTCTGGGTAAACTTTCAGGGTTCGTATCACTAGGTTAGAACATATGAAAGGTGTTTTGTTTACCTCCATTTGAAACCAGGATCACTTTCCAGCTGTGACTTGTTCATCCTGCAGTGACTGACTGTCTTTAAATCGAATGTTCAGGGGGTGTGAAGGCAGATGTTGACCTCCCACTCATGTCGTGAACTCTGCTCTGCATTCCTGTCATATTCTCTCACAAAATATCTCAGGGAACGTCTCACGTTTATTCTCATGTTCTGTTTTTATGGTGGCTTTGTAACTTACAACTTTGTCCATAAAGTTTGGGTTCAATAACCTTTATGGTGTGAAGCATGGCGACTCAGACTCTACAGGCGTCCTGTTCCTGGTTTGGGACCCAGTGTTTATTATTCTGTGTTCTCTGGTGATTCTTATGCTGCTCTGCATTTGTGATGCCTGAGCTTTAGTTTTTTTATTACCTGTGGGGGCGGAGTCTAATTATTTATAGTGATTTTACATCTTGAGTTCAGTTACTGTTGTCTAGACACTGCAACAACTGTACACCCTTATATAATAAAGGCAGTATGATAAGAGGGGCACCTCAATTCAACTTATCTATATTCAATTTTGTGTAATATATTGGGATATTTATATATTAGAGCCATTTGTAATATTTTGTAATTTTGTAATATATTGTATTATTTAATATTGGTATTTAAACTTGTTAATTACTATTCTTACTGTCCTGGAGCAACTGTGACCACATAATTTCCTCTGGGATTATTAAAGTATTCTGAATCTGATTCTGAATATAACAGAATACAACCAGCTGGCAACTAGCTGATTCACATGGCCTATTGCAAAGAGTGGTGCTGCAGAGGAGTTGTGCTCATTGGCACAGACTCCAACTGATTGTAATGTGTTGGCAATCTGGCTGCATTTATAAAACCTGTCTGAGTGTGACTGCAGTCAGTTTGAGTCCAACTGCAATTGTTTGGAGACAGGTTGCTTCCCACCAGCCACACTTTGTAATCACCTTACAATCTAAAGTGGTCACCCAGAGGTTGAGTGTGTTGCACGCTCAACCTCTGGGTGACCAGCTGGTCACTGCAAATACTTGCAATTGGTTGTTGAATGCGAAAAAATTAAATTCACCAATTTTTACTAGTCGCGAGGATATTGCCATCCTATTTTTACTTTATTGTTATTAGTGGGCCAAGACACTATCTAGGGTTGTGATGGTCACAGAGAATAAACAAAATCAATAATTTTTCTATGGCATTATTGCAAAATTTAACATTGGTCGCTCAAATCAGCACAAAGTTAGCATCACAAATGGTACAATACAAATAAGACCGCAATCACATAAAGTCCCTTTATCAGTAACTGGAGGCAAATGCCCAATATTGTCAATCCAACTACCCATGCTACTGTCACTGTCAGCAGGCAACAGTAAACACTGTTGCTATGACTTGCCCCCAATGTGATGGTGGCATCACTGTATGGAAGAACGCAAAAACTGGGTGCTGGTCCGTATGAAGAAACAATGAAAGGGAAAAACAGAAAATCAAGAGAACTCTTCTTTCTTTTAGAAAGACACTCCATCTGTTCCAATGAAGCTAGTCTCAGGCATCTCCCAGGTGGGAGTGAATATGACCCTCTCTCTCTCTAGGCTGCTCTTATAAATAAGAATGTGTTCTTAGTCAACATGTCCTGTTTGGTAAAAGATTAAGATCTAAAGAGTGCAACAACAGTAAAATAAATCACTTAAAAGGTTGGGAAATAATGAAAGTAACACCTCGCATGTGATCGCTTTAGGGGAAGATGCAACGGCATTTACATCAGAGAAGACAGTAAAGTCAAGGACACTACGCCTTCAATGATTGCAGGTGATCTGGGACCTGTGATGGAGTGCATCACCATACACTTGGCAATGACTGACGGAATACTAAAGAGAGCATTTTGTCACTGGAAGGAAGGAGAATGTAGAGGAAGGCAGGGAGGAGACAAAGGAGGATGGATAGCGAAATATTAAAGCAAGTGTAACTTGAAAGTGGTACAGCAAGACAGAAACACAAGCAGGGAAGGCAGTTGAGAAGAAGAAGGGAAACTGTTAATGGATATTAGAGAGAGGGGCTATTCACCTGGTGTTGATATGGATGAAGGAGAGAGTCATGGGAGGTGGGGAGGGAGAAGACAGCCTAAAAGTGAGGAGAGTGTGCAAAAGAGAGATAGGGGTTCTTACTATCCTCTGGGAAGCTGTGAAAAAAAAATGAGAAAGACAGGTGAGATAGAGGAAATGGGAGAGAATGGCGAGGGGAGTAAGGAGAAATGTGGGATAAAAGAAAAGTAGAAAGCAGAAGAAAAATTTTGGAAGGAGAGCAAAGATAAAAATAGCGAAGGAGACAGAAGGAGAGACATTCTGAACAAGTCCAAACTACCGCGCCTGAACACACTTATCTCCCAAAGTGCAGACAGTACATTATCACCACTGGCACTAAAAACAGCCTGAATCATCAATAAATGAAATCCGGTGCAGGTAAACACGATGCAGTGTTTCAAGCGCAGAGGTATCAGCACTGACAAAGGGAGCGTGATTGTGGGAGGATATGGCCGTGCTGACCATTTCTCATTATCTGCCGCGCGTCAGTTATTAACGCTGTGTCCATTCGAACATCTAATTAATGCAGATAGCCAAATGCCAAACCTGATGAAACGCCGTGATGAGGGATTAGCTGGAATAACAACCGCTCTGACTGGCATAACTTTGGCTCCCTGATTAGGTGGCAGAGGGAGGAAGGGAGAACCATTTCTAGATCACTTAAATCTCTCTTCGTCTTTTTTTTCCCTCCCTTGCTCTCTCCTCCTACCTCTACTTCACTGTCCTTAATGAAGACTTTTTTTCCTCCTGCCATGTGCCCCCATTCTCCCAGCGTCCCTCCCCTCAGTCGCTGAGTGCTGTCCTAATTCCATTCTGATAGATGGAGAGAGGAAGAGGCTCATTAAAAATGACTTTGCTGATTGTGCTTCTGCCCCCCCCCCCAGTCAAGTGATGTGTGCATATGTGTGTTGTGTCTGGTCAAGTTTTGTCCTTTTCTTTTTTTTTGTTTTTTTTGTTTTTGTTTTGTTTTCCCTCTATGCTGTCAGGGAACGCAGTGGGGTGATTCAGCATGTGAAATAAGGGAAATCATTATTTACAGTATTTTAGTGCAATTTTGCAGCAAAGCTTTCCCAAACAAAAATTATACATTGCCTTTCATGAAAGGGGGAACAGATGAGAAAACAAGTATGCTGCATGCTTGGAGCAGGAAAAACCAAAGTCGAGACATGAGCAGGCAAAGGAAAGTGGTACTTCTCTTACATGCACAGGAGAGTTACAGGAGATGAACCAGACTGTTCTATTCTCACACTGTCAAGAACAAAAGTGTCTTCTGCTGAACAAAGCACAGGGAGCGTCGAGATGGCTGGAGCGTTAACATACAAGAGTCATCAGGGACTGTAAGACGAGTCTTTAGATATAAAGCCGTGTCTTAAACAAATATCAACAGAAGAAGGAAAGAAAAAAACTGTGTATTTGCACACTCCAAGAGTCAGATAACATCTATATGTCCCCCCATGTCTGTGCAATAAATACAACACTAGAGCGAGCAGGTGATCAGCCAAGCTTAGCAAACAGGCTTGAAGCAAAGGGAAATAGCAAACTTGTTGGTAGGTCTGTTTTTTGAACCTTAGAGATAGGCTGGCTTTCTTCTGCTTACAGTACTAATACCAAGGTAAGCTAATCAACTCCAGGCTCGATTTAAAATGTCAGTGCAGAGGCATAAGATATATCAGCCTTTTATCAAATGGGGCCAATCTTGTTTTCCTGAGTTGACAGGTCTGCAATATACTCAAGCATTAATGTAAAACAAATGTAAGGAAGGAGGACACACTATAGCACTGGCCACTTTATTAGCCACACCTGCTCAGCTGCTTATTATTATTACGCAAATATCTAATCAGCCAATCATGCTGCAGCAACTCAACGCATTTAGGCACGTAGACATGGTCAAGACAACCTGCTGAAGTTCAAACCGAGCATCAGAATGGGGAAGAAAGGTGTTTAAGTAACTCTGAACGTGGCATGGTTGTTGGTGCCAGATGGGCTGCTCTGAGTATTTCAGAAACTGCTGATCTACTGGGATTTTCCCACTGAGCCATCTCTAGGGTTTAGAGAGAATGGTCCAAAAAAGAGAAAACATCCAGTGGGTGGCAGTTCTCTGGGGTAAAATGCCTTATTGATGCCAGATGTCAGACTGCTTCGAGCTAACTGGAAGACAACAGTAACTCAAATAACCACTTGTTACAACCAAGGTCTGCAGAAGAGAATCTCTGAATGCACAACATGTGGAGCCTTGAAGCAGATGGGCTACAGCAGCAGAAGACCACACTAGGTGCCACTCCTGTCAGCTAAGAACAGGAGACTGAGGCTACAGTTTGTAAGAGCTCACTAAAATTGGACAACAGATTGGAAAAAATAAAAAGACTGGAAAAACGTTGTCTGGTCTGATGAGTCTTGATTTCTGAGACCTTCAGATGGTAGGGTCAGAATTTGGTGTAAACAACATGAAAGCATGGATCCATCCTGCCTTCTATCAACAGTTCAGGCTGCTGGTGGTGGTGTAATGTTGTAGGGGATATTTTCTTGCAACACTTTGGGCCCTTTGGTACCAACTGAACATTGTTTGAATGCCACAGCCTGCCTGAGTATTGTTGCTGACCATGTCCATCCCTTTATGACCACAGAGCTCCCATCTTCTGAAGGCTGCTTCAGGTAGGATAACACACCATGTCACAAAGCTCAAATCATCTCAAACTGGTTTCCTGAACATGACAATGAGTTCTCTGTACTCAAATGGCCTCCACAGTCACCAGATCTCAATCCAATAGAGCACCTTTGGGATGTGGTGGAACGGGAGATTCACATCATGGATGTGCAAATCTGCAGCAACTGTGTGATGCTATCATGTCAATATGGACTGAAATCTCTAAGGAATGTTTCCATCACCTTGTTGAATCTGTTCCATGAAGAATTAAGACAGTTCTGAAGACAAAAGGGGGTCCGACCTGTATCAAGTATTTCTGTCTAGTAGAGGTTTTTACTAGTATTTCTGTCTGTCTGTCTAGTAGAAACTTGCTGCTTAAATGTGCTTTCAAAGGCCACGGCTGACGTCATAAGGGAGCTGCATGTTTCTCTAAAACCATCTGTATTTTGGAAGCGTGTGACAAACATAATTTCTGCTGTGATTACTGACATTTTGTAATTGCCAATTTGCAGTGTCACTGTGTATGAGCAAAATGACAGGTATAGCTATTAGCAATACTGACACAGTGGCTGGGTTTGAGAAAATGCGAGCAGAGGCCTAATTCTTAAAAACCATGCATAGAGAGCCACGGTTTAGGTGATTCCCTCTGTTGCTGAGGATTTTGTTCAAACAGACAATTATAGCTTTTCACTATAATCGCATTCTGAAATATTTTTTTAGTTAGTAATGTGACAAGTTCAAAGATCTGAAAACTAAAAAGCTTGACAAATTTAGTGTTGCCCAGTATGAGATGCACAGCCACCCTTCAGACACAACCCAGATAGTAGCTCTGGGCTACTTCTGTCTCTCTGTTAAGGTACTGTCAAGTATTGTGTGGGTCCAATGATCAGAACATATCTGACATCTCAGCCATATAACGTGGACCTGTTGCTGAGCTAAGACTCACCCTGAGTCAACACTGTCAGGAAAGGCCAAACGTGGCCCATAGAAAACTACAGAAGTGGGTCATGTCTGTGCCAAGCATTCATCGCTCTGGGAGAAGGCCAGTGGATAATAAATTAATGTGCTACAAGATGCTTCCTGAGAGATCAGAAGACAACTCTTGATAGTCACCACTGCACCACACTTAGCGAGCACTACCAAAGGATTTTTTTAACACACAGCATGCGGTTTCAGTTCTTAAGCGTGGTAGTAGATCTTTGATAATATATGCACCCATCTACTGGGTGTTACTAAACCCACCAAATGCTCTAAATAACCGTGGAGTCATACTAAATTCAGCCACTCCGTTCCAAAGGAATGCACTCTTTTTTCCAGTTATGACGCTATACACAAAATAACTGCTTGATAACACAAAAGTCAGCTTTTGTGAGATTTTGTCATTTGCAGAAAACCTGATCAGATGTGATACAAAATAATAAACATAAAAAACTAAGAAATTCCTGTAAAAGAACACCAAAAAAACTGGAAACATTTCAGCTCGAACCATCTCATTTTTTTTTATTTTTGCTTAAATATATGACCTAAATTAACCCTGGATTTTTTCAGATGGCATATCAGTCAATCTTACATATAGCATATCCTCTTCCTCACCTTATTCACAGCTATAATCTGTATAAATAGCTTTGTGCCCCTGTGTCTTCCCACATGAGACCTAACACGTATAATACACTTACTCTTAAGGGCTGTGCAGCTCAGACGTAATCTCACACATATCACTACTGGGGACAGGCGTCCCTTTATGCAATCAATGCCATGAGGCCATGAGCCGCACACATGACTTAAAAATATATGAAGTCTTATAGCCTGCACCGGTACATGAGATTTCAATACATGGATGCATTTATGCAAGTAATACAGATGTAATTTATGCATGTTAAGCATATGCTACAGTGCAGTTGAGTCACTGCACACATGTGGTTAAGTGAACTATTTAAAAGACTCGCATGCCAGTCTGAGAAGGCTCCATCATTCTGTTGCTAAAATTACCACCCTTTTGTCATAAAAGTGATTCACTACACCATTTAAATCTTCGCATCAGTAAATGAAAGAAAAGACCCATGGGAATTGTCTCTTCACTGTCAGCTTGTCTTATCCAGCGTTTGTTTCCCTCTCACAGTCTGAATTTGACTGTTTCCTCTTTTCTTTTTTTTTTCTCTCCTGGTCCTCACTGTGCACACAATGCTGCCAATTAGTAAATGGCGAAGAGTGAGGCGAGAATCCAACCTTTGTTTTGCTTCAAATTTAATTCCTCACATTTGCAATTTGGTGTTGCAAAGAAAGTGGGAAAGTACTTAACAAGCCCAACGCATATATGATTATGGACCAGGATGTGACAGTGATGGGTAGTGCATTGGAAAAGACTGCTGGCACAATTCAAAATGCACACACGCACACATGCACACACACACACACACACACACACACACACACAGAAACGTGGGCAAATACTTAAAAGCAAATGTTAAATTCACCTGCACTTGACAGCCGAGGCAGTGCAGTGTGACTGTGAATATGAGCACAGCAGCAAAAAGCAGCCTATAGCAGGGTGGATTTTAATTCAAGCCGGCTTTGATGCTTTTGTGGAGTTCATGGGGCCAAAACCACTCAGCGGCATAACATTTATTCTTCTTTACATTTTTACAAACACACAGGAATGTCTGCACATAGAATAAAATCATGTGCAAACACCTCCGAAACCTGTATTTTCTTGCATTATTACCGCCACCTTCACCGTAATATGTTTTTATATGAGAACTGATGACTTTATGAAGACCGTGTGTTGCGCGAAATGGTTTAAATGGCTTACCGAGTGGGAGGAGCTGTGCAGTGATGTAGTGCTCAGAAGGCACAGAGCTTTATACTTCACAGCTACTGTCATGCCCAGTCCACTGATTTATCGATGACCCTTAATAAAACTGTAACATTTGATAAATTTGCTGAGTGAGAATGATCAGGGTGATAAATAAAGCAACTTGTAGACTTCAGCTGTGGTGTGCGCCTTTAGTGTAACAGCAGTTATGGAAGTCTGTGTGGTGGATGATGGGTGGGGGGCAAATGGAGCCTGCAGAGTGAGCTGCATGCTTATTGCTTGAACGGGAGCCCTAGTTAACAGCGGTAATGTATTCTCGTGCATCAAAGGCTCAAAGTTGAGAGTTTTAAAGGAGCTCGTCACTATTGATTTTGAAAGAAGAGCAGCTTCCTGGGTTCATTATATGGGAGCTCTCAGCCTTTACTTGAGGCAGCGGGGCCATTTCACAAACAACAGGGAGCTCGGGGTGAGCATTCCTTTGTTGTTTAGAACAAAAATTAGTTTCAATCATTCGCTGTTTTGCATTCACGGGCTATAAAGTATAAAACCATGGCTAATGAATACTATCTGAATGACTTGAGGCCCTGGGGCTTTTTTCACAATTAATACTCTTTTTTAATTGAGCACAGAAAAAATGGCACCATTTGGTGTTAAGCAGTAAAGAAAAAAAAAAACAAGGACAAGGGCTAAGATTGCTGTGGTTTTCTCAGGCTCGTCTCTCAAGGAGAAATTGTTTTTGTGCTTGTAGCCTTTGAGTCTACAGATTTGTCAAAACAGCTGAAAATTATGCATTTTCATGTTGTTTTGGGTTTTTTTGGGGGGTACAGTTTGTACTGTGTACGCAAAGTGTCACACTCAGTTGTGTGAGTATTGCTATGGTGGAGTCACTCAGTGTGAAACTGCTTAAAAAAATAATGCATATTCATTTAGCTGTTTGAGGTTGTTTTGTGCAGTGGGAGTACATAAAAGTATGAAAAGTAGGTAAAATTGTATTAATTATCTGTGAGATATACCAGCTGAATTACGTATCAAAACTCTCAGTTAACTCGTTCAAACATCTGATGCATCTAAATTGCACAGCAGAGTTCAGAATGTGCTCGAACAGATGGCTGATTGTTTTTGGTGGACTCGGAGAGCATTAGACAGGCAAAAGTGTAAACATCAGTGTGGGCAATCAATATCTCATTAGGGTGTCTGCTTTAGTTCATGTTTTGTCGCTTTGCATTCTCCACACACGCTCTTTATCGGATGGGTAACTACAGCCATTTGGTGGGAAGGGCAATGCAGTACATGGCATAAGATACAGGAAAATGGGCCTCCACTGAGCTCCACATACACTCAGCACACTTGCTCCGAGTCCATCATCCCGCGATATGATCGGCTGTTTGAAAAACACCCGTGCAGCACAACTGGCTCACACTCCTGAATTTCTAGCAATGCCATCATCCTTTTTAGCATATTTTTAGACGCAGGGAATCAGGGACACGAGATAGCTAGTGGTGCTGGTACACTGGGAGATAATGCAGGATGAGCCTCAGGCAAAGGAGGGCTGGAAAACTCCTCTTGTCACTTTAGATAAGAAGGAGGAAATGGGATTGGTTGCTGAGGGACCAGCTAAGTGCTTGTCGCTGTCCCTTTAGCTTAAAACCAGCAGGGTGCTATAGTGCATCTGGACAGGCAGATGCCTATCTCGCCACGTTCAGTTGTGTATTGGGTTCACTCCTCAAAGGGCAGTCACAGAGCAAGGTTGATGTTAAGTTTGCAACTGACATGTGCTTCAACTGTCACATTTTGGAAATATTATCTCATGGAAGTGGCAGGGAAGAATATTGGTCAGACAAAATGTCCATCAAGCAGAAAACAGAGATTCGCGCCCATATGTTTTCCTCTACACTGCTGAGCACCTGAAAACTCTCTGGAAAATATTCTGCTGAAGCAGTCTATATACTTTTCTCAAATGAACACATAAAATAAGTTAAAATCCAATTTTAAGTGCACACATTCAATTTACAGATCACAAATGATGGTTTTAGGCCAACGGTTGCACAGTGTGGCTTTGAAAAGAGCTTTCCAAAGTTTGAAAGAAGAAATGATGATGATGTCTAATTAAAAGGTGATTTTCATTTGCATTATGAGAAAAGCAGGAGCCAGTATTTTTGGACCTTGATCTAAATCAGTGGTTCTTAGTCTACAGGGGCTCTATGGCTAAGGATATCATTGAACAAATATAAATTTAAGGGAGGAGGTGATGCAACTGTGCTGACTTTTTTTAAATTAAAACTTAAACCTTTTTGTTGTTAATAATTCATAAACAGTGTGGGATGAGAGGTTTGAAATTTTTCATAATCTTTATCATTCTAGTAAAAAGAAAGCGAGTATATCAGCAGCTTTTGTTCTGATTCTTGTTTGTTTTTTATCTTCTTCCATTATGATAGTATACACTCAATGGCCAGCTGCTCATTAAAACAAATATCTAATCACCTAATCACATGGCAGCAACTCAATGCATCTAGGTATGTAGACATGGTCAAAACGACCTGCTGAAGTTGAAACGGGGCATCAGATTAGTGAAGAAAGGGGATTTTAAGTGACTTTGTTGGTGCCAGATGGGCTGCTCTGACTGTTTCAAAAACTGCTGGGATTTTCCCACACAAGCATCTCTAGGGTTTACAGAGAGTGGTCTGAAAAAGAGAAAAATAGCCAGCATCTCTGAATGCACAAAAAGATCGAACCTCGAAGCAGATGGGCTACAGCAGAAGAGCACCACATTTGGTGCCACTCCTGCCAGCTAGGAACGAGAAACTGAGGCTGTAATTTGTATAGGTTCACTAAAATTGGACAACAGAAGATTGGACAAAACATTGTTTTGTCTGATGAGTCTTGATTTCTGCTGAGGCCTTCAAATGGTAGGGTCCGAATTTGGCGTAAACAACATTAAAGCAAGGCTCCATACAGCCTTGTATCAATGGTTCAGGCTGGTGGTGCTGTAATGGTGTGGGGATATTTTCTTGGCACACTTAGAATCATTTAAACACCACAGCCTACCTGAGTATTGTTGATGACCATGTCCATCCCTTTATGACCACAGTGTACCCATCTTCTGATGGCTGCTTCCAGCAGGATAACGCAACAGCTCAAATCATCTCAAACTGGGATCTTGAACATGACAGTGAGTTCACTGTACTCAAATGGCCGAACGGGAGATTCACATCATGGATGTGCAAATCTGTAGCAACTGTGTGATGCTGTCATGTCAATATGGACCGAAATCTCTGAGGAATGTTTCCAGCACCTTGTTGAATCTGTTCCATGAAGAATTAAGACAGTTCTGAAGGCAAAGGCGGGTCCAACCCAGTACTACAAAGCTATATCTTATTAAGCGTCCAGTGAGTGTATTAAGTACATTGCCGTGTTTTCAGTGTAGGCCTTATTCTTAATGCACAAGCACTGACAACTCCTGAACTTCTGATCACACACTGAAATTTAGAAATGTCATTTCAGCTCCTTTATTGTTGATTATTGATTTTTCTCACTGGTGTTCATTGCACTGTTGTTTATAGAGTCACTTAGAGGATGTCTGTAAAACAATTGTTGTGGAATACTTGTTGAAAGAAAAATGTTTGACCACGCTTGACTGGTTCAGTCTTCAAAGGCTTAGTACTTACAGTTTATTGTGATTTTCCCTGTGGCAAAGACAAGGCCTAGGTCACTGTTAATGTGAAAGTAAAAAAATAATATATATGCTCTCTGTTCACTTCCTTAAATGCAGAGTGATTGCATCACATTTCATTATTCAATTTAGCAAATGGGTTCCCATCACATTACTTTCATTTTTACTGTTGTAATATTCTTCCCAGTGGCAATTTTTGTTTCTTGGTGCTTCATATTATTGTGAAATGGACTGAATGGTTCTCATCTAGAGTCAGAAATAAAAATCATTAGGAAATGGGTATTGAAATGGCACTTAGCTGTTTTAAACCTCGAGGGACATTAAAGGCTTTACAGGAAAAAAAGGAGCTTTGTTACTTGAGCCACTATTCTTTGCTTTGACACTTTGCACAGCATTTGTTTTGTTTATGATGCAGCTTGATTGATAAATATCACCCCTCACATAGGCATACCCAAGTGCACAAACACTCCACCTACCTACCCTCCTTCATTGGAAGGTCAGCTGCCATCCAAAATGTGTTTATTTTCAGGGTAATTGCATCAGATTGAACGGTGAAATACCGTCACCTCTTGTCGGTCCCTTGGAAGATTAGCACCAAGGCCATCAGCGGGATC
This sequence comes from Heterochromis multidens, assembly GCA_015108495.1. NCBI lineage: Eukaryota > Metazoa > Chordata > Actinopteri > Cichliformes > Cichlidae > Heterochromis > Heterochromis multidens. Next base: position 4,371 of record VUQS01066359.1, on the reverse strand, counting down.
GATCAATGCACAGGCCGCTTGAAGGATGGGAAGGTCAATGGCAGTGATATTACTCACACTGGGGGAGATCTTGTGTCAGGGGCTTTAATTTTGAAGAGGCTAAATAATAGTGATAGGTTATGGACAAGGAAGAAGATTGACATCAGTGATAAGACAACACAAGTACAAGAGATTAAGAGCTGTGTGACTGCAGACCTAAGAAAATGTCTGAACTACAAGGGGACAGTAGCAAAATTCTCTGCCACACCTTACTAATCCTACGCAATTATAAACTTTATGCACTATTCATCTTAGTATTTTCAAAAGAAGGTGTACATGATCCCCAGCTACCAGCGCACACTGAACAAACCCTCCCTCCCACGTCTTTCAGTGGAAGATGTGTACATTTTTGTTTCCTTCTGTGCAGTTTTTTAATGCTGAGCACATCCTCTGGCGGACTGAGATCATCAGAGAGAAGGAGCTGACTAATCTCAATCCCTAAATTTATTCATGTTCAATAAAAGCTATTCATCAGTTTAAACCAGCCTGTAAGTTCAAACTAAATTTGAACCACTTGGGAGAAATCTAAATGACTCGAAGGCAGGGTGGTTAAGCAGCCTGGGTGGAAGGATTGTGAAAGGAAGGGAAAAGAACGGCAGGAGGAGAGGAAATCGTCCCCCGAGTGTGAAGCTCTGCAAAGCCAGCGAGCAAGAGGGTACATCGCTGAGTGCTTCTCTGCGTGTTGATAAAGGCTTGGCTATTGTTCAGTCACTGTAAATAGAATAACAGGTGACTTGTCTTTGGCACAATGTGCACATTGATTATTGATTGCTTAGAATGATGTGAGAGGAAATGTTTGGAGGAAACAGGGAGAAGGGAGGAAAGGAGAAACAATGAGAAGTTAAATCATACCATGTCTTAAAGTGGAGAAAGAGATATTTATTAAAATTAACGCTGTTACAAAAGACTTTCAGGCAGTTTGACAGACAGCTTTAAAAGGTCATGACTATAGCTAAATGTTATTGGGCAATGTGAATACCACTTATGGATTATCTCAGCCATTGGTAGATAAATTGGTAGAGATGCACCGATTGCAATTTTCTTGGCCGCTTCCAACCTACTAATACTGATTTTTGCCAATTCTGATTTTCTTTCCAATAACTACAACTGACAGAATATACAAGCAATAATCAACTCTTCTTTAATGCATAACATTTTTTTTATTTTTATTATTAAACTTTACAATTTCCCCCAAACTGCAGTAAGTTACAGGATCTTCTCTCACTTGAACAACTGAAAATAAAGCACTCTGCTACTGGAAAGGCACAAATAATTAACTGAAAATGAGCTGCTGTAAACCCACCTTTACCTGACATACTTCACCTTAGCAAACAAAAGTAGGTACAACAGATTTATGTAACAAAACCAATCTCAGGTACTTACATCATTTTCCAGTGTGTTTATAAATTCACCAGATAACAGGATATCGACTCTTCTTTCTTTTCCATTCGCCTCTATAATTCTCCTCCCAACTGTGTTGATCCGTTGCTCATACCGAGGCTGCTAGCTTGTGGCTGGCTCTGAGCTCTGGATAGCTTTAGCTTTAGCCGCTTTTCCTGTGTTAGCTTCTTTAAAATGTCTGCATTCAGCTGGCTAAAGGTGATTTTAAGTGTCTTCTGAGGTTTGTTGTTAGGAGCATTTTCATGGTGGTTCCCCCGTGTTTACTTAGGTGAACTTTGTGTCTTCACTCACAGTGAAGAGATTCCACACTAATGACATGTTAGCATGTGGCTGTGAGCCTGCACGTGACTATTAGCCTGCCCTATTGTTCACATGTTGTACATGCATGAAACGGAAATCGGACATAGGTGAGACTGACCAGCCGGTCACCAGCCCGGGCTGAGAACAATGAAAATCGGACGATTCAGGATCCTGGCAGGTCGATCGATGAATCTCTACAAATTGGTCATTTTTAATAAAATTGAGCACTGTATGGGCTGATGACCACTTACAAAAAATAATGCAAGTTAAAACAATATAAACCAGAATTTTTTGGTAGTACCATAAACATGAGTTCACAGGTACAAGGTTGCAAAATGAGTTTACTCCATTCACAGGGAGGTCAGAGTACAGAAGCTGCTCCTTCGCAACAAAAGGAGCCACCCGAGGAGGTTGTGAATACCCTGAGTTAGATGCACAACTCACTTTAGAGATTATTTGTTTCTTATCATCCCAGGGTCTCACGTGAGGAACTGGAAAGGGTTTCAAGAAAAAAGGATCTTTGGAATACCCTATTTAGCCCACTGTCAAAACATCTCAACTTTAGATAAGCGGAAGAAAATGAATGGAAAGATCCAGAAACTGTCCTTTAGTGGGATGAATCAAAATTTTAAATCCTTTTCGAAAAGTCTAGGGAGGAAAACAACCATCCGGCCTGTAGAACCCATCAGCTATTCAACCCACCTTTCTGGGAGATGGGTTTGTGTGCTACACAGGCCTGTTTTTTATTAAACTGATACTATTATATCACTGTTGCAATATTCACCAGAAATACCACAATTAAATATTTTCTTCAAATCACTCAGCCCTGAAAAAAACAAAATGAAGAAAGAAAGAAAGTGAAAGCATGAAGACTGACTGTGAACACTGTGCTATGTCTAATGTGCAGTGGACCGTGAGACTGCACTCTCCACCTCAGTCACACCCTGCTGTTCTTCTCAGGTAAACACACTACCCAAACCAACAGATGAAGTGAAAAGCGCACACACCTTCACACAAACAAATCTCTAAAACTGGGATCCCTCAGACTATGTAGAGCCTGTGTACAGGTAATTTGCACAGGTAGGGAAAGGAACCATAAAAGGAAAGTGCTTTCCCTTGTCTTAGTGGTTGAGTAGTTAATAACCTCTACTGCATAGCATGCAATATTTTCAGAAGTTCAAATATAAAGTTTGTTGCAAAACTTTAAGAGCGCACCCAAAATGCCCACTTTCAAGTGTTATAATTACTTCTAATGTTTGCAGCTTGACCTCACCACCTTCAGCTGCAGGGTGTGAGCCAAGGGGGTCTCTCTGTCTCTTTCTACTACTCTCTGTGTCCCTTCTTGCATTGCAGGCAAATGGGAAATCAGAAACATCAATTATTCCAGTAAACAAGTTTGGCCATGTAGAACATTCAATTATACATTAAACATTAATAGCCGGGGCTTATTTCACACATCCATTAGATTGTGCTAAACATGGATACTCCATCTTATTAATAGAGCTTGAGTGACTTGAGTGGGTTTTTTTTTTTCCAACTAGAAATTTAATCAGGGAATAATAATGGTGTGAGTGGTTGGCATTTTGTTATAGAGAAGCTTAAAGTCAGAGAATCACCATACAAAGAGACCAAGGATGAAATTGATGAACATGGAAAGAAATGGGGAAACTATATTGTAAGGCATGGTGAAATAGGGCGGTAGAAAGAGTACAAGGGTACGCACTAGCAAAAGGAGAGAACACTACACCGTGAGTACACACCTTTTAAAGTGCAATGTTGGATGAGAGCTATGGTAGTAATCCCCATTTCTCTGTGAATAATACACCTCTGAGACTCTACAGTTAGATCTTCACAAGCCTTAGAAATACAGTGCAGGGACTCAACACCCAGCGGTGGTTAAGCAGAAGTGTGGTAAACGTGCTAGTTGTTTGCTTTAGCCCTCTGTGTTAACACAGTTAATAATGGGATAATGACTTTGATTAAAACTCGTTGGCACCTTGCTCACTTTAATAGTGGCATTACTCATTATCATACTTGTAGCTGTTGAAACCCATTCAGTTAAAGAGGCCTCCATAAAGCCATGTATAATGTGGTATTTTTCAAATTCGACATGGAGTGTGTACCATTAAAGTTATACAAGATAAGATTAGAAAGATTAGGGAAAAATTTGAAGAGACTACTAATTAAAGTCAAATAAACAGTGCCAAATCAACATTGCAAAAAATTATACACACACACACACGCACACATATATGTGTATATGGAGAGAGAGAACCTGAAAGTTCTTATCTATCATATATTATGATGTCATTATGTTGCCTAGCAACCACCTAGCAATGTGCTAAAATGACCCGTTTTTGCCCCTCCCTTCTTTGTAGAATTGTTTTAAGTCACCAACATTGTAGGGTTTCCAAGCATGAACAGCCTGTTTAAGGTCATGCCAAAGCATCTCAATCTGATTTAAGTCCAGACTTTGACTAGGCCACTCCAAAACCTTCATTTAGTGATTTTTTTTTTTTTTTTTTAAAAACCATTCAGAAGTGGACTTGCTGGTGTGTTATGGATCATTGTCCTGCTGCATAACCCAAGTTGAGCTTCAGGGCACGAACTGATGGCCGGACATTCTCCTTC
>VUQS01066357.1:0-10714 GCA_015108495.1 Heterochromis multidens | reverse complement strand
GAACTGTATTACTAATATTAATATATATTATTATTTATAAAAATTTGCCAATCTGAAAGTGCTGCTGACCCTGCACTGGTTCAACTTGCCTGCTTTATGAAACCGGACATGGCAGGAGTTGACGTCCCCTCTCCATCATCAAGGCTTTCATTGTGTTAGATCCCAGTTACCCCTGTACAGGAGGTCTGGACCGGCTCTCCATCTAAAGGGTCAGAGTCCCCGCACCCATGGGTATTACCCTATTAGGCTAATAGAGACTGGTTTAAGCTGGTGGCGAGGAGACTCACTTAGCTTTCAACTACCTTCATTTGGGCGCCCACCCTGCCTAAAATCCTCTGACAGTGAACCCCAACAGCAACGCTTTATTGGAACTTCACTGACAGCCACGCCCATTAACGGTAGCTCTCCTCCAAAGATCTATGGCACTTGTTATTTGCTAAGAATGATTTAGAGACCAGGATAACAGGTCTCAAGGATGTGTTATCTATTTATTAATTGGCTAAAATAGCCTATTAGAACCTCTAACTGATGTTTACCTTATACACAGGGTTAACCTTTTACTGTTAAATGAGAACCAAAAAGTGAATGTCCACAACTTTAACTTTAACTGCAGATAGGAATCCAGATAGGGCAAGTGGGGAATTTATATATATATGGAAATATATGGAAATACAGTACATAAGGCAAAAAAAAGGTTTTTAGAACTTTAATGAGCTTGAAACTCAGCATTTGATCCAATCCATGACTGCCAGTGCAGTAAAAGCATACCTGGATAGAAAAACACACCATAGAATACTGTCATTGTGTTTGGGTTCACTGTCATGCTGAAAAATGAAGCTGCTGCCAATCAGATGTTTTCCAGATGTTATTGCATGGTGGATCAAAATTTGACGATACTTTTCTGCCTTCATAATTCTGTCAATTTTGACAAGATCCCCAACAACACTAGCTAAATGCAGCCCCAAACCAGGACAGACCATCCACCATGTTTTACTGATGACTGAAGACACTTACTCCTCAGTACATATTGATGAATTTAAAATTGGTCCTTTGCTAAGCTGTCTGTTATGTGTAGACATAACACTGGTTCATCCTTTGAGTTAGGTGTCTGCTTGAATGATTCATAGGTCAGTGGCTTAACATAAAGTGGCTTAACAAACAAACAAACAAAAAACATTCTTCTGAAAATGATCAAACACAAGGACGAGACTGAAATGAAACTACTGCTCAAGCCTGACTTCTTGAAAGCAAACTATAAAGAAATGAGGGGTGGCTCAAGACTTTTCCACAGCACTGTGTGTACAGAGGCCAAGAGACAAACTGGCCTGTTCTCCAAAGACCCATTCAGGGTGTACACTCAGCTGCAAGGGAACAATAGGATAATGGCAGACTCAGACAGAGCAGAGACTGGGCAGTACTGGAAGAACACCTGGGCGAGAGAGGTGTCATGGAACACCAGTACCAAGTGGCTGGCAGACCTAAGAGCAGACTGCAGGAACCTCCCAGAAAAAGAACCAGTCAACTTCACAAAGGCAGTCATGCAACAATGACTCTCCAAAATGAAGAGCTGGATAGCACCAGGACCTGAAATGAACCATGCCTACTGGCTGAAGAAGCTAACAGCACTCCATGAACACCTGACAGCACAAATAAATGGGGTGCCAATAGCTAACACTGGACAGAACAATCCTCATCATGAAGAATCCCCACAAGGGTACAATGCTATCAAACTACCAGCCAATTACCTGCCTCTCCACAATATGGAAACTCCTCACAGGCATCATAGCAACCAAGCTGAGTAGACACATGAGTCAGCACATGAGCACAGTTCAGAAGGGCTTTGGAAACACCAGAGGGTCAAAGCACCAGCTACTGGTAGATAGACCAGTACACAAGGACTCTAAGACAGGGAGACCAACCTGAGACCTGCCTTGTTTGACTACAAGAAATCCTACTACTCAATGCTCCACACATGGATACTCGTGTGCTTAGCACTGTACAAGGCTAATAGCTAATAGCTCGTCACTAAGAGTGGATGCGGATATAGATTCAGGAGTGGCATGACCTTTAGCCACATCAAGCTGTATGCCAGGAGTCAGTGAGTGAGATGTTGACTCACCAGGATCTACAGCAAGGACATTGGGATGTCATTCGGACTGGACACGTTAAATTCAATTCAATTCAATTCAATTCAATTCAATCTATATAGCACCAAATCACAACAACAGATTCCAGGCACAACATCAGAGGTGTCTGGCCAGAAGAGTATAGTCCTAAGAACAGCTAAGATGCTACGCAGAACCCTCAAACTTCTAGGCCTCTAGTAGAGGAACTGAGCTTGAGGAATACACACACATTATAAAAACAAGAAAATGGGCTTTTATAGGAAAAAGACATTAAAAAGCCTCAACAAAGGGGCTACCTAACAGGCACCATAAATACAGATTTCTGGAATCCTGCAAAGCTATTCAAGTGTTGGAGCTTGAAATAACATTTGTTTATCAATTCATTAGCATACAAAGTCCATTAAATATTGGGGAAAAAAACTCTTTTATAAGAGAATTGACAAATCAAGTTTTTTTTCTGTTTGTCTCCCCATCTTGCTACTCTTGTTATATTCTGCCAGTTTAAAACTTTCCACCTTTTACAAAATAGCTTTGGGAGTTTTGTTAAATTCAATTCCAGGTATCATTGAAAGGGTATTAAAACATCATTAATGCTATTTTAGAAGCCTAATATACTCTATTTCAACACAAATCAGAGATGTTTGTAACATGGCACACGTTTGCTGTTCCAGATGGCAGCAACTAATGTGTTAGAAATGGTGAATCTTAAATCAAGCTGCAGTGGCGTTCCAGAGAAAGAGATGTCTGCCAGCATGGCCTCTCTGATTTGCTCAGTGTGTTTATTATTCTGGTATTATTTGTGGGGGCTCTGACTGCCTATGGCCTTCCATCTTGCTCTTCGTCTCACTGTGCCCTCTAGTTTTTGTCAGCTTTGATAAAACTTAGCCAGTTAAAAGTGAATATCTGCCCCACTCTCTTTACTGCTGTAAACAAACATGACACACATAAAGCAAAGGCCAACATCAAAAGATGTAAATGATAAAAAAAAATAATAACAATATTTCTAATTGGGTTTGCTATAAGGAATGCCAATAATTGTTTATACAAGACCAAGTGTTGCTGGAGATTTTTTCCAAATTCACAAACACATTTCCCCTAACTTTTTGGGGAAAAGGTCTGATAAAACTCTAACCGAGGACCATTCAGTTCAATTAACATAAGGTGTTTTATAAGTGGTCCATAATGTGTGATTACTCATGATTTGCATTTCATGCTAGCATTTAGAGTCAAGGCTTTTGCCTTGTAGTGTCCTTTCTATTGTTAGGTAGAAAGTAAGGATAGCAATGTTTCATTTTTACTTACTGTACTTAAATTTCTTCCTTAAATTCAATAAAACCTTTGTTGCCATGCAAAGATATTGCAGAAAGTGAGAACAAAATTCAAAAGGGTTTAGAAAACTAATGGATATTTTGAATGTCTTACCACATAGATTGTTGTCACAAATAAATGCTACATGCAACTGCAAGATAGAATTACTCACACCAATGGTGAGTGTACTTTATCAGGTTGTAAAGTAATGGCAGCCACAAAATGAACACATCAAAATTTCTAAAGGTCAAGGATTCAGCTTTTTCCTCTACTTATCTCGTAACTGTATGTGAGTAACAGAGTCCACGTCATCCATGTAAAACCATCAACAAGACAAAAATGTGGTCTTCTCCTTAGCTTTTATGATCCCTCCATGATTTTCAGTCACATCCAAGAATATGTGCACAGAACGATGATTTGTAAGTGCTTTTTTAGGAATGTAGGTTAGTGCCCAAATCAGTGCTAGAATATGTCTCTTTGTACGCTTGCATGTGTATAATTGCTACAGCTGTTCTGTCAGGGGAGAGAACCTTACAAGAGTGCTGGTTGTGACAGAGGCGTTCGTACAGCAAGAAACATATGCTGCGTTTTTATCATAGCAGCACACTGACAAAATAACACACACAACCTCGTCAGACAAAGTGGAATGACTGCTTTTGCACACATTCTTTCACTCTAACACACACACACATGAACTAAACCGCACAGTGCTTCATTTATCAGTGGTGCATTATTTATAAGAGGCAGTGTTGCTAGTCCTCAAGGTATTTACAGCAGGGAATACATTAGCAGTGAAGAATGCGGGATTGGAAAATGAATATTCCTCTGGATTAATATGCACATCACATTATATCTCTGACTGGAGTAGTCAGCCAAGCTATACTGGTTTCACTAACAACATAGATTGGACGCTTTCACCAAATATACATCATCAGAAAACAGCCAATCTAGGATCATCTGATCTAATCTAATCACTGCAGTTTTATGTGAAAATATTATTAATCTGAAAACATTGCTTTCACTAGTGAGAGGCTAGAAAATGAATTACAACAGTAATTGGATAAGCCAGAGCAACAGCAAAGACTGGAATATCTCAATGCACAATAAAAGTGTGCTTGCTTATTAATACAAGAGGCATGATTGAGGCCTTTTGTTGACTGATGTTTTCTTGTGTTGGTAAGTGAGACCAAAATTGTCTACTGTGGAGGTATAAATGGCTGCTCCCAGAGCAGTAAGTAAACTTGTAATATTTTAAAAAGGTAATGAATGATATATAAACATGTTTATGAGACACAAGTGCATCACTGGTTCCACCTTTTGCAATTGAGTACTCTCAAAGGCCACATAACCAAATTCAAAATAAATATAATTTTATTAGAATATGCAGGGAGGAGACCTTATTAAAACACATTAACAAAGGAAGGAAACTAAAGCAGAAAATGCTAGTGCAGTCAAGGTGCCATGGGAACAGTTTGCAGGGAGTAACCTGAAACATCCAGGCCAAGCTCATGTGCCAAACTAAATTAAACATTTTTTTCAAATACGTTTATAATATATATAACGGTTCATGTAAAGGTGAAAGACTATTATAAGCCCTACGATGGGATTAGTATCACCAAGGGACCTCATGTGAATTAGACCCACAACCCCACCACCACTCCACCTCGGTGTTTTGTGCAGAACATTTGTGGAATGAGTCTGTGGTTTACTTAAATGTACTAACATCTCCAGCTCCAGACATAACATTGCTATTAATAGGCGGCAATATAATAACTGTTTATTAGCCTGCTGAAAGGCAGAAAAATGTTTCTTACCAAATGCTGCTGAGATTTCACTGTTCTAATGGATTTGAACTTGATCTGAATTAATCTTCATGTTGTGTAGCAATATGAGCCTCAATAAATTTGCATTTATTTATAAGTATTTATATTTCAAACACATCTTTTATAATTGTTACGCATGAAATAGGCAGAAAAAAGGGGAAAAAAGTTTGCTTAAAGTAAAACAAAATCCTTGACATGCCAACTGGCACGGAACTAATATTATCACAGGACCTCTGAGTATTCTGCAAATATGGCTTAGAAAATGAGAATAATAAATATCAGCCACAAAATTAGAACATGGAGGCACAAACTGTCCTTTGGTATCAGGCAAGTCCTGTAAGTTCTTTGGTGGGAATCTGACTAGTTTTCTAAGCTAACTCCATAAATATTTCATTGAAACTGAGATTTGGTAAATCTGAAGGCAAAGTCAGCTGGTTGAGCCATTTCATGTTTCAGTTCTGACACTCAAGTGTCCAACATTTTGGTGGTGGATAGAGGTCAGCCCTCTGATTAGTCTCTAGCTTTTCAGCCCCATGCTGTGTAATGAGTTCAGGCACTTTCAGCAATTTATGCTATAGCTGTTCAGTGGAATCAGACCCCAAAGGCTAGCCTTCACTACCCATGTTCATTACAGGCAGTTTAAGCTCACCATTGTCGTCCTTTTGCATGGCAGACAGGGTGGATGTACAAGAGTGTGTGAGTAGGTCAGTCTCTACAGGCATTTCAATGAGAAATTACTGCTACAGTTGGAAAAGATGAGAGAATCTGCAGCAAACTTAAGATAAAACCATCTGTGATCACTTTGTTTCCTATTGTAAGTTGTGGGTTCATTATGTAACAATGCTTCTCTCTTAACTAAAAGAAACAGCAAGATGAACACAGATAACTCTCTTAGCAGTACCTTTACTTTTGCCACACTTCATCAACACAGGGACACACAACTTCCTTGTCCTGACCTCCCAGGTGACTGCACTAACCAATCAGAACCTAGAAGGCCTTAAACAAAGGTAAATGTAGGGAAAATACAGGTATATTTAACACATTATTATAGCTGTTTTGAAAGGTGCATATGTAAACATTCAAAAATGTAAACATGTACATACTAAAACTTGTAAACACTAAATATAAATGTAAATCTGTATATAGTTAGCTCTGTAAACAATGTGAACACATTTTTATCAATTAAGCGAAATATAAATTCACTTCTGTGTCTTATTTATTTTAAATATTTCTACATCTATTTTTCTGAATGGAGCAAGTTGAGCGCGTCTCAAGTGGCAAGTTATCCTTGCACCTATGGCCCTGTTACTGACTCAGACACACAGTCCTGAGGAGGTGAAACATCCCAACCAAACTTCTACACCAATTTTATTGAATCTTTTTTTTTTTTTTTTTTTTATCTCTCCTGGTCACCAAAAGAGGATTAGACAGCTCATGATAACATTTTTAGGAAGAAATAATTTGTGGAGGTGATGCTCTTTTAGATGTTCATCAAAAAAAGAAAAAAAAAACTGACTTGAAATGCAAAAGGTTGCATGATGGCACACTTAATACAAGAGCTCAGTTGACTTCTAATCAACATTAACATGAACTCAGGTTTATCGCTTTAATAGGTCAGACAATAGACAGATGTCTAAAACGCTAAAAAAAACACCCCACTGGTGTGGTCTTTTGGGTTTATTTCTGACAGAAATATTAAATTTTGACTGAGGCTCCATGCGGCAGTCAATAACTAATGTTGTCTCATCAGAGAAATACCAAAACCAAAACCAAAAATTATCAATATAATCAGACAAACAGAAACCTGTTGTGTGTTTCTTGCTTCAACATTGAAGCCATTTATATAATCCAGTTGGCAGGTTATATTTGATGCTCAGTTTGAGTGTCAGAATATCAAGCATGGAGCACAGGTACTTATCATAATTATGGAAAACATACTTCTATCCATAGCTAATTCTGTAACTTTGGACACTGCAGTCAAGTACTGTCTCACACCATGAGGGCCCATTAAATGCTGCTGCTCAGCCACTATGGTGCTGGCTTTATTGCTGCTGTGGTAGGAGGCAAAGTCACTGCAATCGAAGCACTGGCTAACATTCTTTTGTTGGACGAGTGAGAAATGGTAATTACAATTAAGCTCATTACCTCCCATTACCGCACTGAAAAAGTGTAACAACAAAATCAAGCAAGATTTAGCAAAAAGTACAAATATGACAACTCCCCTTCAGATTATAAACACCGTTAACTGTTAGCATTTATCAAACATAATCAAGTTGTAATGCACTCACTTTTGTCAGGACCAAAGTTACAGACCAGTATACCCTGTTAGCCTTTTTGAACACTTTGTTCAAATGTCTGATTCAATTCAGTTAAATTCAATTTTATTTATATAGCGCTAAATCACAACAACAGTCGCATCAAGGCTTTATATTGCAAGGTAAAGACCCTACAATAATACAGAGAAAACCACAACAATCAGACGATCCCCTATGAGCAAGCAGTTGGCAACAGTGGGAAGGATGTGGTCTGATGTGGTCAGACTCTATACAAACTAATTTGTTACAAACTTTATCATGTAAATATAATGTCCATACACTTTTATGACTCAAACCTGGTAACCATCCATGCATCTTTCCATCCATCCATCCATTCATCCATCCATCCATCCATTTTCTTCTGTTTATCCGATGCAAGGTTGCGAGGGCAGCAGCCTAAGCAGAGAAGCCCAGACCTCCCTTACCCCAGCCACCTCCTCCAGCTTATCTGGGGGAACACAGAGGCATTCCCAGGCCAGCTGAGAGACACAATCTCTCCAGTGTGTCCTGGGTCTGCCCCGGGGCCTCCTCCCGGTGGGACATGCCCGGAACACCTCCCCCAGGAGGCGCCCAGGAGGCACACTTGTCAGATGCCCAAACCACCCCAACTGGCTCCTTTCGATGTGGAGGAGTCGCGGCTCTACTCTGAGCCCCTCCTGGATGGCTGAGCTCCTCACCCTATCGAAGGGAGAGGCCAGCCACCCTTCGGAGAAAGCTCATTTCCGCGCTTGTATCCGCGATCTCGTTCTTTCGGTCACTACCCAAAGCTCGTGACCATAGGTGAGGGTAGGGATGTAGACCGACCGGTAAATCGAGAGATTCGCTTTTACACTGAGATCTCACTTTACCATGACAGACCGCTACAGTGTCCACATCACTGCAACCGCAGCCCCAGTCCGTCTGTCGATCTCCCGCTCCCCTCACTCGTGAACAAGACCCCGAGATACTTAAACTCCTACACTTGGGGCAACAACTCGTTCCACTTGGCTATGCCTAGAAATCGGTGACAAAGGGCAGCCCTGGCGGAGTGCAACACCCACTGAGAACGAGTCCGACTTATTGCTGGCGATGTGGACCAAGCTCTTGCAATGGTTCTATAAGCCGAATGGCTCGTAGCAATGGACCAGATACCCCAACTCACGAAGCACCTCCCACAGAATACTCCAAGAGACATGAGTCAAACCTGGTAACATGGTGAAAAAAGGCCCTTTCTTTTTCTTCTGAAAACCACCCACTTTCTGTCATCCAGCTGGTAAAACTGAGAAAAGAAAAAAAAAACAAAACACATAAGCAATGACTGGCTCTCTCTTCTCAGCCTTCTGTGTGCACAGAAATACACAAACATGCACAGCAACAGTTGACATGGCAATTCAGTACATTTTTATTATTGAAGAACACATGCTTGCTATTTCTTTGTAAGTGAAATGACCATTTCAGACCTACCTTTAATGTTTAATAGACTGCATCTATTTTATTAAATTTGTTAAATGTGGCGTGAATGCATGAATATTAGTCAGCCAGACATCCTTTCACTCCAAAACTGGTTTAATCCAGTAAGATATCCTCCACAAACCTCTTCCCAATAGATGCAAGAGATCACACACAAATATATAACTAACATCAGTAATAGTTTATCTTTTTTAGAAAATGCTATCATTCCTGAATATTAATGTAACATATGGCATAGTACATAGTTCCACAAAGAACAAGGGATGAATAAATCAAGGAGACCTGAAAGGAGACCTCTCGTTACCCTGTATGGTATTTAGGTTCTCAGTTTGCTCTTGCTCCTTGTTTGCGTCCTTCTGTCACGGGACCGGAAGTGTGCGGAAGGCAGAGTAGGACCCCAAATGCAGGACTCTCAGGCAGATCTCAAACTTAAAACCACAGCTTTATTAAGGCTGGGAAAAAGGCGAGGAAACCAAAAGCAAAAAACAAGACATAGAGCAAGGCAGGAACAGAACTGTCTGACTACAGACTGACAACTGACTCTGACAATGACAAGGCGAGACAAGAGCACACACAATTAGGGAGGACGCAACGAGGAGCAAGAGCAAACTGAGAACCTAAATACCATACAGGATAACGAGAGGATAGGAAACAGGTGGGAACAGGGCAGAGAGGACACACCTGGGAACACACCTGACTACAATGACACTGAACACAGGGAGAGAGCCAGAATACAAAACCAAGGACTAAGAATACAGAAAAGTAAACACAAAAGCACTCCAAAACAACAGCATCAAAAATTCATAAACAAAAGAATAAACTAAACTCAAAACCCTGGGTCCAAGACCCAGGGACCATGACAGGTAGTAAGTATCCTCATTATTTTTTACAATTACTTCCTTAACAGTAAACAGAGAACTCAGAGCTCTCATACCTCCACAGGTATTTCTCACCCCCGTGGGGGTGGTATGGGTGTGATCTTCAAACTCGGGTCCTCTACCAGAGGCCTGGGATTTTGAGGGTTTGGCGAAGTATCTTAGCTGTTCCTAGGACTGCACTCTTCTGGACAAAGACCTCTTAAGTTGTGCCCGGAATCTGCTGGAGCTATTCTTCCAGTTTCAAGGTTACAGCTCCTAATGCTCCTATTACCACTGGGACCACTTCTGACTTTGACTGACTCTGACCTTCCACACATCTGCCTTCACTTCCTGTTCCTGTTGCGGTATTGTATCACTTCCTGTTCCTGTTGCATCACTGCGGTGTTTGTGTAGCTTATCTCTGTAGCCTGTTTAATTAAAACCTCTAGATAAACACTTATTTCATAGTGTAATCTTCACGTGTTTTATCTAAAGCTCTCTCTGCTGAATCACCTGCTGATTTTATTCACAGTATTTATTCATTTTGCCTTTAGCGATTCGCTAGCTTAGCTTAGCTCGTAGCTGAGTCACTAGCAGCATGGCTTCTTCACCTGCACTTTCCTGCTCAGTGTGTAAGATGTTTAGTTACGCCTCGGCCTCCTTTAGTAGTAATGATACCTGTAATAAATGTAGCTTGTTTGCAGCTCTGGAGGCCAGGCTCAGTGAATTGGAGACTCGGCTCCGCACCTTGGAAAATCCCGTAGCTAGCCAGGCCCCTGTAGTCGGTGCGGACCAAGGTAGCTTAGCCACCGTTAGCTCTCCCCCAGCACTTCCCG
>VUQS01066355.1:0-19771 GCA_015108495.1 Heterochromis multidens | reverse complement strand
CCCCCTCTTCCCCTCTTTTTTTTTTTTTTTTTTTTTTTTTTACTTTTTTTTTTTTTTTTTTTTTTATTTTTTATTTTTATTTTTTTTTTTTTTATTTTTTTTTTTTTTTTTTTTTTACTTAATCAACTAGTGCCCACACCAGTTACCTCAAGGATAAAAATGTTACATCTTCTTCTTTCCTCTCTCATCAGACCGTGGCTCTTGTGTTAAGGGTCAGTGTGCGTGTACTGAGGGCTGGACGGGAAATGCCTGTGAGTGTCCCATGAGCAACCAGACCTGTCTGGACAGCAAGGGGGTGAGTAGAGCCAGTGATATTTGTTAATTGTATAGGGTTATCATGTATCCTTAAATATAATCAGCTCATGACTGTGTCTTTATGTGTGCCAGGGTATCTGCAATGGGCGAGGTAAATGTGTATGTGGCCGGTGTGAATGTACAGAAACTGTTATGGAGATGACTTCAGCCTGTGAGCCAAATTTCCAGGTGTGTGGATATATAAATATGTGTCCCAGTATGGTATATCATGGAGCACTATTATGAATTCTCACAAGTTCATTATATCTCATTATATCTAGAATACTTAGTTAACATCTGTATGGTCTTGGTTGATCTTCTAGGCACAGTTAGGTGTGTGCGAGGGTACGAGGAGTTGTGTCCAGTGTCAGGCCTGGAAGACGGGAGAGAAGAAGGAACAAGAGGAGTGTGACAAGTGTCCATTCAAAGTCATCATGGTGGACGAACTGAAAAAAAGTAAGCACACACAAAGGGGGAACTTAACAAACTGACTAAATCATTTTAATAATGATTATCGGCTATGACACGTTTAGAGGTAATAACACACGCTTAAGTTCATACATGTGTGTTTTCAGAGGACGAAGTGTATGAGTCGTGCAGTTTCCGTGATGAGGATGATGACTGTACATACTACTACACTGTTGAGAACCCGAAAGATTCAACAAAGAAAGATTTGGAAGTTCAGGTGCTCAAAAAGAAGGGTGAGCTGCATTATTGTTATATTTTACATCTGCTCTGTGCTCTTGTGACAACAGCTCATGTGGTAGGATATGTGATATACTGTATAGCCCTGAAAATGTACTTTCTCAAGCAGCTTCTTGCTGTGTGTGGTGGAATCCTACCTGATCACACAAATTTCTTTAATTTAAAAGTTATGTCATTGGTTTGATAAGGGTAACTTGGAGAAAAGTAACAGCATGTGTAGTGTGTTATGTGTTGAATTCTTATTAATAATAATAACCTTAGGATGCATTATTTTTTTAATTTTTATCTGTTGTTCATTTAGGCATAAATATTTAACAACAATGAAAAGTACTTAAATGGACTGGTTCTTATATAGTGCTTTTCTACTCTACACAATATGCCTCATTCACACAAGCACTTTTTTTCTGCATCTAAGTGCTTTCTATCTAACATTCACACATTAGAAGCAACTCAGGGTTCAATATCATGCCCAAGGATACTTTGGCATGAAGACTGGAGCAACCAGGGATCGAACCACTAACCTTCCAATTAACAGATGACCTGCTCTACCTCCTGAGCCACAGCCACCCCTCGCTGCACATTTAGGAATTGCAATGAAACTTTTCAGGCTTTAAAAAATACAGCTCAAACTGCAGTATTGAAAAGAATAAAACACACACGTGCGCACACACACAAAGGCAGTTTATCTTCTTGCGGGGGCAGCAGTCTAAGCAGAGATGCCCAGACCTCCCTGTCTGCAGTCTCCTCTTCCAGCACTTCTGGTCAGACACTGAGGCGTCCCCAAGGCAGCCAAGAGACATAATCTCTTGTGCACCCTTCAGAGGAAGTACCGCTTGTATCCTCAATCTCATTTTCAAGGGACTGTGTTACCTCACCTGGATTGGGGTTATGATGACCCCACCCTCTAGAAAGCCCAGGGGAGGGGCTTTCCAAAAGAAGGTCAATTACTTTTTCAAACAGGGCCGAGAAGGTTTGGATAGTTTTTTCCCCCAATAAATTAAATCATCCATCCATCCATCCATCCATCCATTTTCTTCCGCTTATCCAGGGCTGGGTCGCGGGGGCAGCAGCCTAAGCAGAGAAGCCCAAACCTCCATCTCCCCGGCCACCTCCTCCAGCTTATTCGGGGGAACACCAAGACATTCCCAGGCCAGCCAAGAGATATAATCTCTCCAGCGTGTCCTGGGTCTGTCCCGGGGCCTCCTCCTGGTGGGACATGCCCAGAACACCTCACCCAGGAAGCGCCCAGGAGGCATCCTAGTCAGATGCCTGAACCCCCTCAACTGGCTCCTTTCAATGTGGAGGAGTAGCAGATCTACTCTGAGCCCCTCCCGGATGGCTGAGCTCCTCACCCTATCTCTAAGGGAGAGGCCAGCCACCCGTCGGAGAAAGCTAATTTCTGCCGCTTGTATCTGAAATCTGGTTCTTTCGGTCACTACCCAAAGCTCGTGACCATAGGTGAGGGTAGGGATATAAATCGACTGGTAAATCGACAGCTTCATTTTTACGCTCAACTCTCTTTTTACCACGATGGACCAGTACAGCATTCGCATCACTGCAGCCGCAGCCCCAATCCGTCTGTCGATCTCCCACTCCCCTCAGTCCAACACCATCATTTAAAAATTGCAAAATAACTTGGGTTATTTTTGTCTAATATTAAAATTTATTTAATGATCTGAAACTTTTAAGTGTGACAAATATGCAAAATGCTAAGAAATCATGAAGGAGGCAAATAATTTTTGATGGCACTGTAGTTACCACCACCTCTCTGTTAGTTTAGTCCAGTGCACATACTCTACGAGCCCATCTAAAAGACAGAACCACACCATGGTAATAAAATTAGAACCCCCTTTAATATATTACAGAGAACATGGGATTTTTTGAGGGCCCTTTGAGGTCTGTGGCCCTGGAGCAGGTGGCTACATTGCACACTTTGTAATCCAGTCTTGGTTTCAAGAAAAAAGATTTGCAGCAATATTCTGTGACTATTCAGACAGATATCTATAAATGTCTTGGAAAAAAAAACTATATGCATGGCTAGACACCAGTGAAGCTTAATATAATATCACTACATGGACTTTAGAAGAGGTATAACAAAGCTCCAGCTCTGGCAGCAGTGTTTCTAACTTTATCAACTTCTCCTGATGACTCTTCAGACTGTCCCCCTGCGAGTCTCCTGTGGTTGCTTCCTCTCATCTTGTTCCTCTTGTTGCTGTTGGCGCTTCTGCTGCTCTGCTGTTGGAAGTATTGTGCCTGCTGCAAGACCTGCTTTCAGGTATAAACACTCATCTATGGACCCATAAATAATTCATATTTCATAGAAGTCACAGAGGAAGTAATGGTTTCTGTCTTTTCTCAACACAGAGCTGTCTTGCTCTGCTGCCTTGCTGCAGGAGAGGTAAGATACTTGTCATGTTAGATGTGATTTAAATCCTTCATCCTTTCCAAGAGGGATCATGTTGAAGGTGAGCCACCTTATGTTGAATTCTATTTTCAGGTCGCATGGTTGGATTCAAGGAAGATGAGTATTTGCTCCGTCAGTCTCTGCTCACCTCAGACCATCTGGACACACCAATGGTGAGGACTGGCCCGCCCAAAGGAACCGATGTGGTTCGCTGGAAGGTCACAGATAATGTCCACCGTGGACCCAATCACCCCCAGGCTCTGATAAAGCCGAACCCGAAAGAGACCAGTGAGTGTTAAATTGTTTTAAAAGCAGATTAACTGAAGAAAAAGTAAAGTGGACTTTTGGAGTAAAAAAATATGGAAAACTAATTTTTACATAAATATGTTCTCACTTTTCATCATTTGTAGTCCCATTCCCGATCTCACTCCGATTAAACAGGCTCTTCTCTGAGAGCCTGACTCACCCTGATTCCAGAGAGGCTGAACAGCTCCGCAAGGAAGTTGCCGATAATGTGAGTGTTTTGGATTGTTTGTGGGCACGTGTGTGAGTGTACGAACAGTTTCACTCAGCTGTTGTTCTTCCATGTAGCTCAACGAGGTGTACAAGCAGATTCCTGGGGCACAGAAAGTGCAAAAGACCTCATTCAGGTAAGATGGGTTACATGTCCAGTAATGTCCTTCTTAGCATAATCCGTAGTCATAAGATGTGCTTTTTTTAAATTCTTGTCATCGAAACTGGAAATAAATTGTTGGTTTTCTCACAAATTATTGCTCATTCTTTGTTCTTGCAGAATGCAGAGAAATGCTGGAAAAAGGTACCATTAAGATTGATATAATACAAGAAAACACTACAGTTTATTGTCTTCTTAGGGAACCTAAGGTGCTGCATGTCTAACTTCTCTGACCCTCCTGTGCTCTTTAGGCAGGACTACACTGTTATGGACACCGTCTTGTCTGCTCCTCGTAGCAGCTACCCAGATATCGTCAAACTCACTCAAAAGAACGTCCAGTCTGGAAACTTCCATGACCTGAAAGTGGTGCCAGGCTACTACACAGTAGCCACAGACAGAGGTGTGTGTTATTTGTGTTCGCCTGGTTAAAACAGCTGTTTAGTTTGCAGCAAAGTTAAGCTACATACTCATTACTGCCTGCTCTTCTTCTGCAGAGGCTGCTGGAGCCATAGAGTTCCAAGAAGGCGTGGAATCAGTAGACGTTCATGTGCCACTCTTTGTCAAAGATGAAGACGATGACAAGAAGCAGCTGCAGGTTGAGGCTGTAGATGTCCCTCTGGGCATTGCAGAGATTGGAAAACGTTTGGTTAACATCACCATCATCAAAGAGCATGGTGAGAAATCTTGAATTCAAATGCAAGAGCCCCTGCGATTCTGAACTAATTTAAACAGTGTATAATCTTTGATCACACTAATTGATTCTTCCCACTGTTCTCCCAGCCACCAGTGTCTTTTCATTCCTCCAGCCAGCTTACACCTACAGCAGGAAGGATGGAGTGGCCAACATCCCAATCAGCAGAGAGATCATTGAGGACGGACGCACACAAGTCACATATCGCACACGAGAGCTCACTGCCAAGGATAAAAAGGTGAGCTGCTGTGTACTGATAACTTGTGTGGCTTTTTGAGTATGGTGTGGAGGGGACTGAAAAATGAAGCCAAAGTGGGAGTGCCAAAAACTGCAACTCTTTCAGTGGCCACTTTAAGCTGTCTTCAAAAGTGAGTGTTAAAATGTTAAAACTCCCAACTTGAGCAAAGGTCCAAAAACTTTATTGTCTCTACAGCTTGTTTCCCCCTTCATAACAACTGTACAGTGGGTGAATGTTTTGTATCTCATCCATTTGGATGTTGTTGTGGCCTCAAAGACTGCTTTGATTGACAGATGTGCCTACAGAGTGTGTCTTCAGAGTTGGGGCCTTTTCGTGCATATTTAATGGAATTATGTGACAAATCTAGACCTGCTCCTTTGGTACAGCCGTCTAAGATCCATGTACTTTGGTTTTAGTCAGTGAAATTGTAGTATTTCATTATTCTGGTACATAGCATTAAATAGCAGGTGTGTCTACAGTTTATGGAAGCAGCTTGCTAACCATCATCCAAATATGGTCACGTTTGGCTCTAAAAATCTAACAGGGTGACCAAAATGCTCATTTTATTATTTTCAGCCAGATTTGAAAAGGACAGGGACTTACCAAACCTTTAGAGCCTTTACAGGCTGTAGCCTGTAAAGGCTACAGCCTGTGTGGCATATAAGAGATATGGTATACTGACAGCCAGTCAGTGTGGCATAGGCTGGCAGGTTTTCCACATTACTACCCTATTCCTCCTTAATGTATTTCAGGACTATATGACTGTAGAGGGAGACCTGATTTATGTTCCTGGTGAGACTCAGAAGATAGTTCCTGTTCGTCTGCTGGAGCTGAGTGAGAAAGATGGCCTACTGGAAGACAAACAGGTCAAGCAGTTTGTCATGGACCTCAGTAACCCAAGGCAGGGTGCCAAGCTGGGACGCTACCCAAGAACCACTGTCACCATCACAGACCTACCAGGTAAATGGATGCACAAGTGTCCTGATTACAGCCTTGCTTCCAAGAGAAGAATTGATCGCTAAAGTTGCTTCTCTTTCTCCCACATTATCTTTCTTTATCCAGAACCCAGTGTGATAATGTTCAAGAAGGGCACCCAGAACTTCACTACATCAGATCCAACTTACACCATCCCAGTGGTCCGCACTCGCAACCCTGACAGCCCTGCCACAGTGAGATGGCGCACCAAGAAGGCCCAGCGCTTTGAGTTATCTTCCCCTCTAAAGTTTGCTCCTGGAGAGACAGAAAAGAACATTGTGATTGAGCCAAAAGCCTACCCTGGCCCCATCCAGCCTGAGACCTTCCAACTCGAGCTGTTTGATCCAAGTAGCAATGCTTCTATTGGAGACAGGAAGACCACCGTTGTCAATGTCACAGAAGGAGGTAAGACACAAGTGTGGCGACTTTGAGTGAACTGTTAGTTCCACAAAAACATTCCTCCAAAGATTTACTGCATAACGGCATTCGTGGAGTTTCAGATCATTGTGAAACAGAACTGCTGCATGTTGTTTCATTTGGTAATTCCCTCCAATTCCTGCAGTTCCAAGATCTCCAGAAGTACTCCAGATGGCACAGAAAGGCAACATAAACAGACAAGTTGCCTCACCAGGTGGTCACCTCCTCTCCCCAGAAAACCCTAAGGCCATAGCAACTGGACCCAGAAGCATCCGCCTCAACTGGGACCCCCCTCCTGGTAACCCCATGGGGTACAAGGTACATGAAATCATCAGAGCTGAGAGCTGATTCCTGTCAAGTACATTTTGCAATATTTATCAAATGCTGTGTTTTCTTTTAGGTCAAGTATTGGATCTATGGTGACCCAGAGAAAGATGCACAGGTCTTAGATGTGAGGACTCCACATGCCGATTTGACTAACCTGTATCCCTGTTGTGACTATGAGATGCGAGTGTGTGCCTACAATGGAGTGGGAGATGGCTACGATACTGACGTCATCGCCTGTCAAACACTGGAGGATGGTAATTACTTGAATCCAGGAAATTTCTGTTAAATTAAAAATTTCTTTACATTTAAGTCCACTGAACTCATGGTACAATACGATCATGATACGATACAGTATTTTACGATACTCAGTATATCGCAACACAGTCATCTATATGGTAAATGAAGAAGAAAAATCTGTTTTTAGTGTTTTATTCACTCCATGTTGGCGTAGTGTGTGTAATATTGTTTTACAATTTTAATAATGTACTGTAAGTGTAATGTAAGTGTGTACCATATCTCTTATTCTATACTATACATTACTTTTGTCTGTTAGAGATTGTTCAGTTTGCTATACAACAATCCATCTTGGCGGTTACTCTTTGTAAATCTTTAATAATGTCTGATCCTTACATAAGAGCTTGTTTCTGTGGAACAACCTGTTTCAATTTAGCAATGTGTAAATCTCCACTTAGTAAACGCCCACCTAACTAGGCTAAAATTAAACTTACAATTGGCCGCTGCTCCGTTTTCCCATAGTGCCCGGAGAACCTGGTCGTTTGGCCTTCAACGTCATCAGTCCAACTGTCACTCAGCTCAGCTGGGCAGAGCCTGCTGAGACCAACGGCAACATTACGGCTTACGAGGTCATCTACACACCCATCGATGACGATATGAGTAAGAGACCCACTCTGAAAATGCGCAAGTGCTCTACACGTGGTAGCAGTGCATGATTTTTATTCTATCCTGGTGCTCTCGTCTTCTCACAGAGCCAGCTGGACCAGCTAAGAAAGTGAAGATTGACAACCCTAAAAAGCGAATGCTGTTGATTGAGAACCTCCAGAACGCACAAACCTATCAGTACAAGGTCCGTGCCAAGAACAGCGTGGGCTGGGGCCCCTTCAGAGATGCAACCATCAACTTGGCATCACAGCCTACCAGACCTCTGTCCAGTAAGTCTGTGACAAACCCTTCCCCAGAGCACTCTGTCTCTATGAAAAATCATTTACCTCTCTCTCTTTCGGTCCCCAGTTCCCATCATTCCAGATGTCCCTATTGTGGATGCCGAGGCAGGAGATGAGTACGATGGCTACCTGATGTACAGCAATGAGGTGCTGAAGTCACCTGCAGGCTCCAAGACACCAAGTGTCTCTGGTGATGGTAAGTATCCAGAGCCAAAAGGACAGGCTCCTCATAAGAGCTGACAGTGTCATTTCATTATGCTACTGCTGCTCTGTTTGGATTCATTTCTGGCTCTGTCAAGAGGCATGTGACTGCCAGGCTTTGAGAATGAGCTGTCACTGTAATATGGATCCAGTTATTTCAGTCCACATTCTCACTGCTGCGAGGCATCGTGCTTTGTTTTTATAGGCAGTGTGTTTTTATGCAAAATATGTTGAGCCCTCTGAAGGAGAGGGAATATACAACTCTGTTGGGATCCAACATGTGAGATGTTAAAGCCTCCCCTTTTTTTTTTTCTTTCTTGTTTTTTTCAGGTTTTCAGTGTAAAATGCCTGAAAAGGTTGTCATTAGGAAGACCTCCAAGAGCTTTGAAACTCAGAAATGGTGTTATTGTCAAGGCTCTGTGATTTTTTTTTTTAATATCACTTCCATCTGGCAGTCTTTTTTCCTACAGGCAACACCCCAGTCAGGCAGCAACAAAAATCTGCTTCCACTGCATCTGCAGACATATGCAATAGATGTCTCTATGATCACAAACCTAAAAGTCTTCACCCATTCAGTCTTCTGTCACTCTCCTGCTTTTTGCAGCCATTGTTTTGCTCTCAGTTTTCTCTGGCAAACAGTGCTAAAGTTGCTCCTCGCCTCCGTGATAATTTACACTTAAGCGATATATACTCAGATGTACAGTATATATCAAATAATCCCATGAATGTGTTGCAGTTTTTCTTGTAAAGTACTCTATAGCAAAACAAACAAACCTATCCTTGGCCTGCTTGCTTCTCTACTGTAACCACAAAATCAAGGCTGGAAATATGTCAAGTTGGTGGGGTCCAACCTGGATCTCCGTAAGGTGTCGTGGAAAAGGCGAGTGGATGTCATCCCCAGTCGGCTCAGCACAGACACAGAGACGAGCTCAGATGAAGCCCCCAAGCCCAGCTACACCAAAACACCCGTGCCAGGTGAAGACCACTCCAACAGACCCGCAGATAGGCAGACAGGCAGCTAGCATGCCAGCATGCCAGCTGTTATGCACGGCCAGTCATGCTCCCAGCAAGGCAACAACGTTTCTCTCTGCTTTCGCGGGTTTGATCCGCTCTGAAATATAATTTGTCCCTTAGTAGGCACCTGTCCCATCTATCCTGCCCAGAGAGGAGCACTGGCATCAACTGCCGCACCTCCAGTTGATGATCGGGTCTATTCTCTTTGTATCCCACTGGGGAGGTTGTGATCTGGAGGCAGCTTGCCTGTGTTAAGCTGTATTAAAAGCTTAGTTAGTGTCTGAAAGTACAGAATAAACAGGTTTTTTTTTTATTTGAAATACAGTCTCAACTCTGCAGAGCTGTTTCAGTAACACCTTTTCTCGCAGCTGTTTTTGCTTTTGTCTTCAGATGTTCTTCTGTATATGCAAAGTACCTCATGAAACTGGTTTGTAAAAATTCAGTTATTTACATCTAGGAGGCTGCCAGCATTTGATATGTTTTCTACATGTTAAGCAATAGCAGTAACAGTAAACGTGCTGATTTCACTACCTGCTTATAAGGAAAGTACTTCAGTTTTATCACTTGTGGGATACTTTACTTCATTCACAGGTCAAAGATATTCAGTGAAATATCTCAATATTTACTAGACTGATTTGGAATGGCTAAAATATAAGACTAGTAACATTCCTATCAGCCTAAGTGGAATGTTGTAATACTAACTAAGAAGTTATATATGCTGAGTGTGCTAGTGTGCGTTAGCCTCCTAGCCTTTAGTCCAAGTTCTTTCTATTTTGCTGTTTTATTTCTGTGATTTTTAGGTTTGATATTTACCAACCAGCTTAAATAAAAACAATAAAAACTCTATGCTGGAAAAACTTAGAAAAACTTCCCCATCCTTCATGCCCACTTTCTTCTGACTAGTTGCTCCTTAATAAGCAGATCCCAGTGCTTGTAAACCCCCATACTCATTGGTATAGTAATGGTACAATGACCATATAAGGAAATCTGCGCCAAACTGACCCCAGCTCAGCGCAAGAGTAGAAAACTGTTGGAAACCAAGCATTTAAAGCAGTCTGAAGCCTGAGAGCTTGGGTCACATAGATTACTTACCTTACTGACTTTATTATTTG
Organism: Heterochromis multidens; assembly: GCA_015108495.1. Lineage (NCBI taxonomy): Eukaryota > Metazoa > Chordata > Actinopteri > Cichliformes > Cichlidae > Heterochromis > Heterochromis multidens. Next base: position 9,539 of record VUQS01066355.1, on the reverse strand, counting down.
TAACTTTGGCTATGTTTAAGATGAGCATCCATCACTGTAACAGTATGAATACATGACAGATATTATGGAAAAGCATAATAGGTCTCCTTTAAAATATGACACTTTACAATACAAGCAAGCGTAACATGTTAATTATCTGGAGAAATATACACTCTTCTAGCAATAAAAGATAAATGATTTCAGTTTGATTCAAAGAAAATGTGCAGTTGTAGCCCTCACTGACTGCACTGACAAGAAAGTCTTTCCTTGCTTGCAGATAGTCAACATTTGCTAAACATTTGTTGCTCTTTGTGTAACCTTTAAGTTGCACATAAGTAGGACTGAAACTGCTGCTGCTTTACTCTCTGTGGACTGGCTGAGGCTGCTTCCCATTAATGGCACTGTGTTGTTCCAGTCAGTATGAGGGTGAATGAATGCTAGCTGCAAAATCTACACTGTCTTATTAACAACCCCGGCTCTCGCTGTTGTGTATCACAGATTATATGATAAATGGGAAGTGGGAACAGAACTTCCTTTTCCCTGGAGGGTCAGGAACACGCAACCTCTCAGCATCGTCCTCTCCTATGTCCACTCTGAGCTCAAACTACAGAGGGGCAGGCGGTTCCTTTACCACAGAAACAACCACCACCTACTTGTCTGGACCAGGTATGATGGACAGCAGGAGCAGCACTGAGAAAAATTAAAATGTCAAGACATCGCACATCTTTATCCTTCGTCTGTCTCTCTGTTCATGTAGGAGGCTCTCGTAGACAGGATGTGATCGGAGGAGGACTCCACACATCTGAAGTTATCATGAGGAAGCGTTCAGAGAACAGAGGTTACACAGATGAAAATATCCGTGACTCTATCGTCATGGGAGATCAGTCAAGCAAATTCCCAAATCTTGGTAAGTTTTCACTGAGGTTTGAATTCATTTAAGTGAATTCAGAAATAATTATTTCTGTTCTTCTGGCTATAAGAGAGCTTTTTTTTTTTTGGAGTGCAACAGTTAAGATGCCTTGGCAGGTAAAGTGTGCAAGCGCATGAGCCCATTGGTTTGGACATCTGTTAGCAGGGTGGGGGCTGTTGGCTGCACAGCAGGCTTATCCACATAAACTTTGCAGGAGCTATGACTATCGCTGTTTCTCCCTCCCTCCCCTTGTTTCCTCTATTTGTTGTATCTTTTTTCTTCTCTCTTTACGCGCTTTCCTCCCCCCTTCTGTTTTGCTTCCATCATTTTCTTTACCCTCCTGGTGTCCTCCTCTTTTGCTCCCCCCCCACATTCCCCTGCTCAATGCGTGACTAGGTGGGTTCGGCTACACTGGGATGCAGAGCAGCTCTCAGAGTCACTTCAGCTACAGCCTGTCTCAGGGCTCGAGGGCCAGGACTCAGCCTTCAGACATCAGTGAAGCCTTATATAGTCTGGACAGGGTTCTCCATGGTAAGTCTGCAGCATACAAGCATGAAAGTACCGGAAGGGTTTGATTATTACATGTGGCAGTGAGTTGCCGATTACACGGTAGGCCCGCACTAAAGCATACCCTGCTTTATCATCCTTTTTGACTCTAATGGGGAACATACTTATAAAACAAACAAGATGTTGTATTTAATAAGACTTGAAGCTAGCAATTGAGATCATAAACTCTTCAGGAAAGTGTTAACTCAGGTCACAGATAAAGGGAGCCAATCGCTGTTTTACATAGACCTTCACACAAACAGACTCCTTGTTGCAATCAGAGTAGTCACTCCCTGGTGGCGAATTCTTGTGCCTTGGCCTTACTTTTCTCTGGTCTGTCAGGGGTGCTAGTAGTGAAACACCCGCAGAGAATCATCTTCCAACTCTGCAGTTTTGCTTTTTAGAGTTAATTTATTTATTGTCTTAACAGCTAAAGTGGCAGGTGTTTCCCTCTGGAGTTGGTGGAGATGAATATTGGATTTACTATATTTTTTTGTAGCCAAAACCACAACTTATCTGCTCATCTCTTTGCCATAGAAACTTTATAAATGAATTTTATGTCAAATACTGTTTATCCTGCTGCCCCTAATTGCAATGCTTTTAGGACTACTCAACAACTCTTATTTATAATGCAGTATATCATCTGGGATCATTTTTAAATCAGTTAAGTCACTGCAAAGCATAATAATGGCAATGTAACTGGCAAAGGAGAGAGATATCCAAACAAGGTTGCAACATCCCTATTATTGTTTTGTACTGCTCACTGAAAGTAATGGAGATAAATGGCTTTGTGAAAGTAGTGGAGTCATTTAAAAGTAATTTAAAAACAAATGTTACATATCTGATAGGTTTAACACTTATATTTGTCTATCAGATGCGCGACTCTCCCCCGGCATTCCAGACACCCCGAGCAGACTGGTGTTTTCAGCTCTGGGACCAACAGCCCTCAAAGTCAGCTGGCAGGAGCCCCACTGTGAGAAAGACATCCTAGGCTACTGTGTCCTCTACCAGCTCCTCAATGGAGGTAAATGCAAGGACCAGCTCCACTCCATTCAGCACATGACATAAATGTAGCACATTAATGTAGAAGAGCAAGAAAAAGACCATGCATGTATTCAGTTCCTGTTTATGGAGGCAGCTAATATCTTCTCTGATCGTGATGCTGACCGAGCTCTGTTCTCTGTAGGTGAGATGAAGCGTATCAATGTGACAAACCCAGCAGAGAACTCTGTGATCATCCAGGACCTGCTGCCAAATCACTCCTACTTGTTTAAGGTGAAGGCTCAGAGCCAAGAGGGCTGGGGTCCGGAAAGAGAGGGTGTCATCACCATCGAGTCTGCTGTCGACCCCAAGAGCCCCCTCAGCCCCATGCCAGGTGCTCATTCACTGACCAACCCACAAAAACAATGGATGCTTTTCTTAATAGAGTCATTAGATGTACTATTTCTCCTTCTCATACTCTGTCTCTTCTTCTCCCAGGCTCACCTTTCACTCTAAGTACTCCCAGCGCTCCAGGCCCTCTGGTGTTCACAGCTCTGAGCCCTGATTCCCTGCAGCTCAGCTGGGAGAAACCGCGCAAGCCCAACGGAGACATCTTGGGATATGTAGTCACCTGTGAACAGCTGCATGGTGGAGGTGAGGCATTCAAATAGTTTTTAAATATTTTAAAACAGCCAATTTAAGGTCACATAAAGCTGTTACATTTCAAGTGAGTGTATTTTGTCTGACCTCTGTTTCTTGTTTCCTCCAGGTGATATGCGTTCCTTCCAGGTGAGCGGCGACGGCGCTGAGACCAGTCTGACCGTTCCCAACCTGACTGAGAACATCCCCTACAAGTTTAAGGTCCAGGCTCGAACCACACAGGGCTTCGGTCCTGAGAGGGAGGGCATCATCACCATTGAATCTCAGGATGGAAGTAAGATGAAGCCCATACTGACAGATTGGTGTCTGATATGAATAAAACAAAAACAAAAAAAAACCTCCCAGCGGTTGTTGCTAGAAGCTGCAATGGATAGACAAAAGACCAAAGACAAGACAGTTGATCCCCTCGGAAGCATGAATGTAAATGCCAATCTGTTGTATCAGACCGTAGGACAGCTTCTATACAGAGCTGACATTTTGGACTGAGGGTATGCTAGAGCAAACATTTTGGAGTTATGTAACAGGAATATGCTCAATGAATTTTAAAGCTGGTACCAAAAAAAGATCCATCCTCTGGGAATCTCTGGGGCTAATTTATGATCCTCTCAGTCAAGGAGAAATATTAACATGACTGTGGCACTGTAAAGGTCCAGAAGCCTCTATAATCCTTCAAAAATGAATAGAAATTGGTCCAGTAATTCTCTGAATTTCTTTCTTTAGACTAAATTGACTGACATTATTATTACATGAATTAATATGCACCTTTAAACTTTAAAAATTCTCACACTCAACATTAAGAAAACACTACGTTGCTTTTGTTCTGCTGCCGTGCACAATAGAAGCTACTGAGTTAAATCTAAAGATTAACAGGTAATCCATTTAACAGGTGCTTGTTGACCTCAGGGTTCCACTTACAGAAGGGGAACCTTACATGACACCCAGGGGCTAAAACTGGCTCTCCAAAGAGTCCTGTCCAGCCCGCTGGATGGGTTTACAGAGTATGAAAAGTGTAGTGGATTCATTAATATATTCAGTTTTTCAATTAAATGCTCTTCCAGCATTACTGCATAGGAGTGGAAATATACAGAAAGTATTTCTAGGTTTTATCAAGCTGTTTGTATCATAGCGAGTAAAATACTGTAAGTTGTTTAGTTGTACTTTTTTTTTACATTAAAAGTTTTTTATGCAATTGCTGGTCCAGCCAAATTGTGATCAAATTGGGCCCATGAACTGAAGTTCAACACCATTGATTAAAGGGTATCCACACAGGAAGCCATTAACTGGTTGCACATCTCTTTGTGCCTGATGGATGGCTAGTAGTTGACATTCCAGGCTCAGATTGCCTAGGTAACCCTCTAAGGTGTTCCTTACCTACAGAACACAAAGTGGATCCTGATTTGGATCATTTTAAACCTAAACTGAAACAGTTTTTAAAGATGGATCAGCCATGCTGTCTTTGATAAACTGCCTCTTATAATTTTATGGTACTTACTTGTACTACAGTTTGGGCACCCTTTAGTGTTCTGTCTACATTTTTTACTAAGTTCTGAGATTTTAAATTATAAATTCATTGTAGAGTTTGTGTTTCTTTTGTGTGTGTGTATCTGTGCTGCTGAGTTTTATGTATTTTACGTAGTGTAAATGCCTGTATTTAAAAATAGTTACATGTATTGTGTTGAGGAGATCCCTACAGTGGCCCTGAGAGGTGAAATACACTGCAACCAAAGAAAACACCAACAATGGATAAGCGGAAGAGAATGGATGGATGGATGGATGGATGGATGGATGGAAATAGAAAAAAATGCAGCAAAAGCTAAAAAAGAAATCACAAAAAAAACCCCGAAATGTTTTTGGGGACACAATAATGTGACGGACCAGCTAACAGTAAACGGCTAATAGCAAACATGTTTCTTCAGTATTATGAATCATGTGATTAAAACACACATTACTTTGCATCTTTTCCTCCCTCACAACTGTCTGCTTCTTTTAAGTGTGACTCCTTTGCATGTTTTGTTTTCTGTCACTTCTGCACCTGGTCCATCACATTATTGCGTCCCCAGAAACACTTCCGTTGTGTTTTGTGTGCTTTTGCGGCGTTTTTCTATTTGCTGGTGTTTTCTTAAGTTGCAGTCCGTTTGACCTTTCAGGGCCACCGTAGCTATCAGCTAAGTTGAACTAGAGCTGGGCTGTATTTTTGTGCAATACCACTTTGTACCACAAGATGGTGCTGTTAATTAGTGTGACCTTTATTAAACCAGGCAAGCCATTAAGATAACATTCGTGTTTACAAAGGCAGCCTGCCAAAAGGTAATGCCTCCTAACCAGCAGTGCACAAAAACATTTCAATACAACTCGTAGAATGCTGCCCCCTTGTGGTGAAAGGTTGGTTAAATTCTGGTGAGGGTAATTACGAAAAGTGCCCATATATGAGCAAGCATGGCAAATTAGCTTAAGCTTTTTAATTTTAATTTTAGTATTTCTGTCACTTTCTCATTATTTCTTATCTCTTGGAGATAACAGATTCCTCATCTGTCTGTGTTTCCGTCCTTCCTTGCCTCGTGTAGGTGCTTTGTCCCAGCATAGCAGCCAGTCAATGACACGGCGGGAAGTTTTCCACATGCCAACAGAAGTCAGCACACGAACCAACATCTCCCACACCATGCTCGACGACCCCTTCTTCTCAGGTACAAAAATAAAGAAAGCTTGATTTCTGTTCTTTTTAAAATAGGATGTGTTCACTTACTGTTGTGTACTGCTGTCTCTCCAACAGATGGGATGATGATGACTACGCAGCACACAGAGACTAGCGGCACGGTGACTCGCCAGATCACCAAGGAGGTGGTTCAGAGGGGCGTCATGGGAGCAACTACTGTCACAAAGAAGATGTTTTATGACTCTTAAAGGGCTTGTTTGACAAATTGGCATCCAGATGTCCGACATAATGAGGAATCATATGTGAGATTCTCTTTTAAAAAGAGTCGCCTTCAGAGTCCCGAATGTTTTTGTATATGTAAGAGTGTGTGTGGCTTCCACTCTGCAACCAAATAATAGCCATTCCATGCAAGAAATCAGCGGAAAGGAGGGGGATTTTCTCATGTCTGTTACAAACTGCCGTCATTGTCTTCTATAAGTTCAATTTGTTTTAACATTTCCATACTTATCAAATATCAAGCAAACTCACTTTGTGTTGCACATTTCCTGCTGACAAGCAGAAGTCCTGATTTTCTAGCACAGGCATATGATCAAAAATATAAAGGATGTAACATGTTTTTGTATTTCATACACTGTCACCACTGAATTAAGTTGGTAGTTTTCATGCTTAATGTTTTTTCTGCCCTGCAAGGCCCATGTGTTTAGCATTTTAAGACGATTTTAACAGAGAGATATATCTGTACGGTGGCCCTGAGGTGCAAAACACAACAAAACAAAAGGGAAAAAAAATTCACTTTGTGTAAAATTGTTGGGACATCATTTTTTGTTTTTGAACAGAAGGAGCCCAAGTCCTCGAAACAATGGAAGAGATTGGAATCGTTAAAGAATATTTTCACAAAGGATGTTTGATGACATTTCTCCATAAGGTTTAAACATAACATGATTTGCATTCTTGCCCAGAGCTGCATACCTACAAGGGACCATGCATAGCTTAAGGTATACCTTATAAACAATAAAATATTCTGTGCCGGGTTTAACAGTGATAGGAATTTTACAGCCTATACTACTAATGAAGTCCTAATTCTGAATGTCCTTTGTGAACTGTTGTGTTTTCTGTTTTATTTTTGTGTTTTGCACCTCCAGGCCCCCGTACATATTGGCGAAAATGTGTGTAAAGACGGAACGATTGTATTTGCTTCTACTGCAAGTCCTGCTACGTTTAGCTTTGTATTTTCTTTGAAAATGCTTTTGTGAAACATTTTTGAGGGAACCTTGTCAGTAGGAAAATGATTAAGTGGATGAACTTTTCACCAAAAAACACATTCAGTAAAGTATTCCTATTCCTATTCTTTCGATCAATATGTATCACTCACTTTTCAACAGTCCAGCTTTTATTTTTAATAATTTTTTTTCATACACCAATTTTATTGCACATAATAAAGATTTGAAATAATTTTGTCTAAGTGATGTTTGACCATTCTCCAGACTCTTTGGGCTTAAATTGTAAGAAGTAAATTTGTAAAATTACAGAAAATGTTCTGGTAGCTCATTGCCCAGAATGTCCTGTAATTATAAAACAAAGTTTTTGTTAATTCACAGAAAAAGTCCTATTTTTTTTCTTTTTTTTACTGCAGACCCATTGTAAAAAACAGAAAGTTCTACAGTAGATAGTGAAAAAAAACAGTAACTTTATGTCATTTAATTGTTTATCTATTAATTAATTACTTTGGTGTAGTATGAATGGCCATGAAGGAGGTCTTTGTCAGTAGGAAAAGCTGTAAAACATATGAAAATACAGTTAAAAGTCCAAAGTTTATGTCCTTTGCTGGGCCGATTCTGGCCCCCAGGCCTTATGTTTGACACCCCTGCTCTAGATTAAACACTGGTAACAGGGAACAACTTTTAGTTAAAATATGAGAAACTCTCATCCAAATGACGTCAAACTCTGCACTGGACTTGCTCGTATCCACAGCAACACACCCACCAAGGCTGGAGCAGATCAGATCAACTGCCGTTCACATAAGCGAAAAAGAGACAAACAGACTTCCAGAGATTTCTGGAATTATTAGTAAGATTTATTGAGAGAGAGAAAAAAAAGCGCTGCCATTTCTTAGCACAAATAAACAAAAACACAGCTGCAAAAACAAGCTCACGCCTGACGAATTTTTTGCTGGAAGCTTGAGACAAAAAATCAAACAGTGAGATTCAGCTAGTGGCATGCGTCGGCCCAGTCTGTAAATATCTGCCCCGTTTTAGCAAGCCCTCATCAGCTGCCCTGTTTCACTGCACTGAGGCTAGAAGTATCATCATTCACAGTGCACTCATGCTGTAATGTTCGTGATGTTTGTTTTTCATCTATCAACAATAAAAAATGTAAAAAAAAAAAAAATCCACATGGACGTGTGGCATGGAAAATCTTGCAACACCAGTTTTGGAGTTTTAAATTGTTCTCAAATTTTATTGGCTAAAGTTTGAGAACAATTTAAAACTGAGAGCAATTTTAAAATGTGGGGAGGAAAAAAATCTTTTTTTACTTGACACTATTAAAATGCTTATTTTAAAATATAAAGAGTCACTGTATGTCTCCATGAAGGCAGAGTAACAGAAAGTGTAATGCAGAAGAACAGCAGTTCCTGTTTTGGATTTCATGAGGCACCTCACAGAAAGACTTTTAATCCAGAAACAGCACACAAAGTTCTAATTCAGTAGGATAAAAGCATAAGCTCTGTGAGCGGCTGAGGGTTAGGACTGATCTGTTTCAGTTCCAGAAGCAGGGCCCCGGGCACAGGCACGGCTGTCTCATATCTGCAGGCCTGATCACCAGGTCTTTGACCACCTCCACAGTCCCAAACACAGGGTACAGTTCCTCTGTGAACTTCTCAGTGTAGGTGTACAGGTGGGAGCGCTTCTCCACATCGTAGAAGGACAGCTGGCCCTGCTCATAGTCCAGATAAACCCCAACTTTCCTGGGCACCAGGCTTTGGGGTAAAGGGGTGGCAGGCACCGTCAGGGCTTTCAGATCTGTGCCTCTCTCCAGACGAAGGGTCAGGTATCCTGTATCTGTGTTGAGCGAGCGGAAGCCCTGTCTCCCGGCCGAAGCTTTAGCCACTCCCAGACGCCAGTCCCGCTCGCCCACCTCCACCTCCCAGTAGTGGCGTCCAGAGGTGTAGCCCTCCTGGCCCACGGCACACCACCAGCCATCGAAGCGTCGGGGGCACCGTGGGATGTTGCGGCGCTCTAGGCCGCACCGTATTCGTTTTTCATCATCGGAAATGAGCAGGCCTGGGTGGGAGGATTCAGAGTCCAGGGTGACGTCCTCTGTGGAATGAAAGGGCAGGATTACAAACTGTAAAATGATCTCACAGTAAGATGAAAAACAGAAAAGAGATTTTCATACCTGCCGCATCACAAATCCAATTCCACACTGCAGAGAAAAAGAAGAGATACTCCTTTAAGAGATTATAATGTATTGTTAAATTATCTGTAATCTACCTGTTCAGCAACAGACACAGCAGCTAACTGGTGAACATAGTGGTGCATTTAGCAGCTAAAGAGCCAGATATTCTCCTCAAGAAGTGGTGAAGACCAAAACAGAGCTAAAAAGGAGGTAATATGGCTCATCCACAGGAAATCAGTCAATGCCTTTTACCTGACCTTCTCAGAATCAGCTTATTTTTTTGTACAGTAACTCAGGTATTTTAATGAAGGCATGTAAAATATTTCCTTCATGCTATGAACATTATTTTTGCCCAGGAAAAGCACACGAGGAACTTACACCCACCCCTATGTTCTTCAGGCCCCTGAAGTACAC
>VUQS01066353.1:0-35564 GCA_015108495.1 Heterochromis multidens | reverse complement strand
ACCAGATTAGACTTTGCCAAAAACTATCTAAAAGAGAAAGATGAAACCAAAGTTAACTTGTACCAGAATGATGTGAAGAGAAAAGTATGAAGAAGGAGAGAAACAGCTGTTGAGCCAAAGTGTACTACATCATCTGTCAAACGTTGTGCAGACAATGTTATGGCATGGGCATGGCTGCCAGTGGAACCGGGTCACTAGTGTTTATTGATGATTAGACTTAGTCACCTGATCTCAATCCAATAGAGCAGCTTTTCAGTTACTGAAAACAAAACTGGAGGCAGAGAGACCCACAAAGAAACAACAACGTAAGGTGTCTGCAGTAAAAGCCTGGCAGAGCACCTCGGGGGAGGAAACACAGCATTTGATGATGACATCACCAATCCTTTGACTGCAAAAGATTTTCATCCAAGCATTAAAAACAATCTTTATATTTAAAATTATGTAAATTTGTCTAATTACTTTTGAGCCTTTAAAAATGGGGGACTATGTACAAAAATCGATGTAAATCCTTAACAGTTAATGCAATACTTATTTAAACCCCTTGAATTAAAGCTGAAATCCTGCACTTACTTTTGTTGTATACTCAAAAAACCTCAAAGTTCCCTTTATGTACAATGGATTTAGATATGGATTGTTAATTTATTTTTGTACACATCATGTTGATGGTCACTGTGGTAAAGGTGAGGTTCAGATACATATACACTGCTGGACATCTCAATTTACAATAATTGTAAATCACAATAATTAAACATATAAATAAAATAATAATAATAAAAAATGATTAATTACAATATATTTGCTGATTACATTTTATTTTAGTAAATGTTTAAACTGAATAGTGACTCCAATTGTTGAAGAAATGTAGTGGAGTCAATAACTTAACAGTTTCCTCTGAAATGTAAAAAGAGCTAAAGTAGCATAATACAGACATAATTACTTTCCACCACTGCACACATAGCTGCTAGTTTAACTGCACAAGGTTCATATTCTGCATATTCTGACGTTTTACCTCAGTCATTAATTGTAGTTTACATTAGTTAGATAAGCATCCTAATCTTCTAGAACATGAATAAAACAATAACAAAAGACAAGGGTGTTTATCTATCTGCAATTCTTTATTATTTATTTGAGAATTGAATGGATATTGAATGCAAGTTGTCAATATATTAGATTAAACAGGATGACTGTCTGCAAATTATAAACATTACATCAACTGACACAAAAAACCCCAATTCTTACCAGTATTTGCAGGATTTTATAGGGACCAGGGACTATAAAAAATCTACTGTATATATTATTACATTGTATAGAGTAGAATAATTGTCTTTCAGATCCCATCAACTAATATTTAGGATTTGAAAGGACTTAAACTATTTTTCATTTACATGGGAGAATCAGGGTGTGTATGCCCCTGTTTGTACTACTGAAGATTTACAGTGGTGCTCAAAAGTTTACATACACTCATCATGGACATGAATGTGACAGTAGTTTTGGGCTTTTAATGATTTCTTTGAACTGTTCTTTTTCCAGGTTGGAATGATTGTGCAGCATACATCTTTAATGACTTTAAAAAACAATAATTGGGTGCACAAGTTTGAATTTATTTTGGATTTTCTCTAATCCACACAGGGTCAAAATTATACATACAGGCTCAGATACATACATAAACTCACTTAAATCTTTTAATTTAGGTTGTGCTAAAGATTCTACAATCTCTTTTAACTTGAAAAGGCCAAGGCCAATTAACTTCTCATTAGTGATCATGATCAACTACAACTGGTAGAAAAAAAGATTTGTTTGACACCACTCACCGGACTGACCAATACTCAGAACAATGGGAAAGTCCAAGGATTGTGTAGATTTACACAAGTTGAGAAGGTCTCTTGGAGCCATTTCTAAACACATGTAGATTCCAAGATCACCAGTTATAACAACTGTACATCAGTAGATGTGTCACCGCTTTGCTAAGGTCTGGAAGAAGACCCAAACTGTCACCCTCAGATGAAAGGAAATTAGTTTGGATGTTCAGGAACAACCCAGGAACCGCCAATGCTCATGCCTGCCATGAACTGGAAACTGCTGGAACACCAGCGTCACTGTCCACAGTGAAGCGAGTTTTACATCACCATGGACTGAGAGGGTGCCAACCAAGAAAGAAGCCCCTGCTCCAAAATCAACACTTTGAAACTAGACTAAAATTTGCAGCTGCCCACATGGACAAGCCAAACGCCTTCTATAGAAAAGTTTTATGGTCAGACGAGACAAAGATTGAGCAATTTGGCCACAAATACCTCAATGTTTGGAGGAGTAAAGGTGAGGCTTTCAAACCTAAGAAAAGTGTACCTACTGTCAAGCATGGTAGTGGTGGCATCATGCTCTTGAGCTGTTTTACTGCCAGTGGTACTGGTACACTTCACAAAGTGGATGGAATAATGAAGAAGGAAGACTATCTCCAAATTCTTCAACTTTACCTCAAATCAACAGCTCGATGGTTGAAACTTGGATGCAATTTAAATGAACTCTACCAATTGTGCCAAGAAGAGTGGTCAAACATCCAGCCAGGATTATGCCAGAAGCTTGTTTATGGCTGCCAAAAGCATCTGGTCAGGGTGCAACTTGCTAAAGGACATTTAACCAAATATTAATAAGGGTGTATGTAGGTATTTGAGCCCGTATGTGTACTTTTGACCCTGTGTGGATTAGAGAAAATCCAAAAAATCCAAACTTGTGCACCCAATTCTTGTCTTTTTTTAAAGTATGGATGTAAAGAGGTATGCTGTACAATCATCCCACCCTGGAATTGGAACAGTTCAAAGAAATCATTAAAAGCCCACAATAACCATGACATTCATGCCCATGATGAATGTATATAAACTTCTGACCACAACTGTATATTATGTCATGAATTGAATGAATGCAACATTAAACAGAAAAATGATCCCACATCTTTAAAAAGGTGTTCTTTTTAAAACAGCTTTTATATTTAATTCAGAAACACGCCTCTGTCCCCTGTATGGAGGGCCACAAGTGCCAAAATGAATTAATTAAATGCATCATTACATAATTAATTAAATGTGTCAGTAATTAATTAAAATGGGAAATAATTAATTAAATATAAAATATTTAATTAAAATTAAATTCATTTAATTTAAAACATTTAATAAATTATTTAATGATGTTTTTAATTAATTCATTTTGAAACTCATGGTCCTCCATACATCTGAAGGCTTATGTGTGTTACATATTTTGAACATTCCTGTTATAAATATCATCCCTCAGTAAAAGAAAACCATAAGAGTGTGCTACTTGGTTTTTGAACCCTACTTTAAAAATACTCATTATATAATAACCAGTATGTTATTGTGTATTGTTTAATGTTGTGCTTAGACAATAGTGCATTTTACATAAATATCAAAGTAAGCCCCCTCTAAGGTTTTTGTAAGAACAAATTTCGTGATATGCAAAAGTCAAATTGATAAATTGAAATGTTCCTTCAACATTAAGTTTTAGTGTACTCTAAACCAGACATGAATTTGCTTGAGTAAATAACAGATTAATTCAGAGTTCTTGGTGATATTTTACTGTTACAGACTCCTGTTTTTATTTTGGATGCTGGTCTGGAGGAGAGAGGCATGTCCAGTTAATCTACAGGCACGGACTGTGAATTTAAGAATGGTCCTCTTGTTTAGAGGATTAATGCAGTTCTACCCTGGATATAGAGATCACTCACAACCCTACAACACATGATGGGATATCAGTGGCCTGAATGCATTTTCATATTTCATTAACAGGCACTGTAAGGATTAAGAAACGCCTTTTGAATGTCAAACTGTGATGTCTCTTTTTTTAGCTGAATTAATCTATTTAAGAGCCTTTCATCTTCAACCAGATGGCAAAATAGGCAACTAGTGAGGAGAAAATGCTCAGATTACTGTCTGCGAGGACATTTGCACTATAAACACATAGAGAAGAATGATTAATAGAGCCCAGGCTGCTGTAGTGGAGTCCTTGAAAAATAAATAGCAATATTTGCTATAATCTGCATAATATGGTTTGAAGCGCCGCACGTTACTTGCTTTGTAGGAGCGTTTGCATTGAAACTAACTGGATTAACATGAATGGATGGATATGTTTATGGTAAGCAATTCTTAAGATAAATGCAAAATGAAAATAAATCACATTCAAATTTAAAAGCAGAGAAATCAAGTTAGTTACAGAAGTAGCCAAGCCCAAAGGTTTTTGCTGTTCTGTATAATAAACAGTGTAATAAACTAATGCCACTCTCCCAAAGTCCATTAGGAGTTACAAGTTATTTCACATTTTTGTTTTGTAATATGACAATCCTTTTAGAAATACAACTGCAGACACAATGGGGAGCAAATCCAGAACAGGTGCAATGGCTACCAATGCTCAAGACACACCACATTAACAGACACTCACAAACATCTATGTACCTGTGAGAAACCACAAGGACAGTATGCATGTAATTATTGCATGCTTAGTTTATTTGGACTTGTTCTCAATTTGAGGCACATCAATCTTTTCCCCGGTGATAAACTGCCAAATGCCTCCTCTGTAGTTCTCATTTCCCAATGCATACAGGAGGGCATTGAAGGTGGGAGAAGTCTTAGCCAGGATAGGTGCTATCTGCAGAGACAGGACCCAACAATCATGGTCATTTAGATTTTTCTTTGCAGAAAAATTAGGAAATCATTGTGGAAACGTTGCAAAATCTGTGTTGTTTATTTTATTTTTTTGACTCCACATGTAGCTTTGCATGTCTTTTTCAAGTCTGTCACAAAGGGCAGGATTCTTCAAATTCCAGGGACTCATGTTTTAGGTTAAATATGTATGTTTGAACCACGTGCAAAAACGAACAGCTTACCTAAACTGTATTTATAAAAAATGCATTACTAAGTGGAGTCGCAGTGGATTTATGTTGGAAAGTTTTTGTGCCATAGCATATAATGGTAGTCTTTACCATCCTGAGCTTAGGTGAGACGAGGTTTGCATTCTCCACAGCAGCATAGAAAGCCAGGATCCCATAGGGGCCCCAGCAGAACAGCATAGTCTTCAGAGGAGTGTTGGGGTTGAACTGCCGAGGAGAAATAATAAGTAGAGCAGGAAGGATAAATGTGCAAAGGAATGAAAAGTGGGGAAAAGAGATGATAAGAACAAAAATGATTAGCAAGCCACAAAGAGTAAAGGAGACAAAAATGCTTTGTGTCATGAGGATTTCTGCATGGAGGCAAGTCACATGCCTGAGTGAAAAAGAGTTTGTGTTAAGATCATTAATGCTAAGCTACAAAACAAAAACAGTGAGTGAGTGAGTGAGAGGGCAGATTGTTGTAATCCAAGGCTCAAAGCAGACATTATTCTGTGACACAGTTCACACACACACAGAGCAGCAATAACACCCTTAACATATAGTTTTCAGAATTTTTAACTATAAGTAGCTTTAGGTTTCTTAACATTGTTTCATTTGACACTCTATTACCTCACAGAGTTGGAAATTTTTGGTTTAGAAAAGCTTTCTGTGCATACAGATGTCTATTTGTCACATTCCTTTGGTTACCTATACTTACACAGTAACTTTCTTTACTTTGGTTACTGTGTCCACAGAATGAGTTTAGATTTAAATACTCAATTGCCTGATACACAAAACAAATGTATGCTGCACTTAAGAGATGGTGGAAAACTAGGGTTTATGTTTGATTTAAAAGTGGGAAGATAAATATATAGTTTTGTTGTGAAGCAGTTTGTGATATTTATCTTGGGTGCTATATAAATAAATTTTTACTTACTTAATAGGCTACTGCTACATGGTGGTTTTGTACTGCCTGGGAACCAGTTCATGGGTAACCAGATAATAAGCAGACAAGAGAATGCTTAATGACCCATTGTAAGAAAAGTGTGAACACTCTGCAATATGAACACAGGTGTAATTATTTTGATTGCTTGGTGTCATAAGGAACTGGTGCACAATAATCTAATGTTCACATCATAATTTTTTTCTTGAAATTTTCATTACATTTTTGATAGCAGGGATTGGGATAAAATAAAGAGTAAAATTGTGTAAAACATATTTCTGTATGCACCAAAGCAACTTTTAAGGATTCTCCATACTGATTTCACACGTTTCTAGCAACACCCACCCAACTGGACTACCACCACAACCAGCTGCCTCTTATAAAGACTTATAAGTTCTTGTTTTGATTTAACTATGCTCCTGATTTCTGATATAGTTATCTTTTGAAAACAGATGCCATAGAGGGAGAATTTCCTGTCGTAAAGCCATAATCAACCAATCAGCATACATTAGCAGATTGCAAGTATTTTATGGGCTTTCCTTTTGTGTCTCAAAGCAGGTTTAAACAATTATTTTAGCTCTTCAGGCTCCATTCATTGAGGACTATGTTGGGGGTGCAGTCTAGGTGAATTCCAGCCAATTTTGGCACAACTGAATGAACTAACTTTCATTAGATGGGAACATTACATTACCTTAACCTCTACAGTTTGTTGTTAAGGTCATTTTATCAAATCAGTTGTTAGAGACGGGGCTGTTTAACTTATCCGTAGAGGAAGATGAAAACCACAAAAATATCTCAAATAAACAACTGATAATAATCAGACCAAGTCAGACAGAAACTGACAGCACTTTCCATGTGTAATGATACTTTATCTAAATAAAGCCACTTATGTTATCATAAAATGTTTTCCCATTGTTACTAGACCACCTGCTGCACTATATGGGTAGTGGGTTTATTGTTTAGAGAGGCAAGTTAGAGGCAAACATCCTTATGCACAATAAAGCTTTTGCTGCAAATAGCCTGTTTTGAGTTTGTAAAATGGAAAAATCCCAACCATCCATCTATTTTCTACATCACCGCTGACAGTGGGTGAGAAGCAGAATACGCCCTGGACAGGCTGCCAGTCCATTACAGGGCTAACACAGAGACAGACAGCCATTCATGCTCACATCCACACCAACATCAAATTTAGAATCCTCAATTAACCTAACATTTCATTGCTTTGGCCTGTGGGAGGAAACCAGAGCACCCAGAGAGAAGCTACAGAGGCACGGGGAGAACATACAAATGCTGCATAGTACCAAAACATCTCTATAATAAAACTTGAAAAAACTGAAAAAAAATATTGACTTAAACAGGTCATACTTTAGCAAACAGCAAACAGATCATACTTACAAACAGGACAATAAAAAGGTCTCAATGGCTATAATGGCGCTCAGGAATGAACTTGAGGATGGCATCCACCTAATAAATAACTTAACTATAGCTAATAAACTCTTCTCTGAGGTGTATAAAAGTGAACAAAATCACTGGCTGTTAAATCCTGATCAATCCATCAGATTACACTTACTGCTGCTGTGCCTGGTGGGTAAATGCATACAACTGCATCACTTTAGAGAGAGATTATGTATTTAGCTACTGTACGCATGTCAAAAACTCAGAAGAAATGCAACAAACTAAACAACTTGTGATGATGTTTTGTTGAAACCTGGATTACAGACATTTAATATTAACATGTAATAGACATGAAACTACAGAGTAAAGCAACTCAAGTAAAATGCAACATAAACAAAACATGTTTTCTGATTTTAGAGACTGACTTTAGTGGCCTGAAAAAGTCTGATGTTCCGACTTTGTTTTGTGTGCAGAAATAAGCCTATTTAACCTATAATGTTTTTGTTTTTTTTAAATAAAGGAGGGTCTTTGAGGCCTCTTCCTTTTTAGATTTGTTTGGTCAGTCTCACCACTTTGGTAAGTTGGAATTGGCAACCCTAGATGAATCACTCAGATGTCCTTCAATGGTGTTCTCTTGTCTGCTCAGTGGTTTGAATATATGTTTTAACTGAGGGCTGACAAACTACTGTATTCTGTCTTTTTCTAAAAAAATATCCTTCCAATTTTGAAATTGCATATGAAGCCACTGAAATTCAAGATGTCTGAGTTTTCCAGGAGCACTGTGATGCATGCATTGTGCATTTGTGTTGCTGAGACTGTGAAGAGTCTCCCAACACAACATACAGAATGCATCCTGATCCATGTGTATCAGGCAATCCCTACACATATACATTTAACCATCTGTAAGTAAATTAAAAGAAAAATAGACATTTGCTTATGTTTGAAGCTTTTTAGAAGTGAAAATGATCAGATCTGTAAAAATGAACTTGAAAAAATTTGTGACCATTTTAGGTCTATTTTCTCTGCTTAATTTTAGACCATGCACACACTTGGATGATGTTCTGCCTCCAAGTTTTGCGGTATACTTTCCTCCTATTCAAAAAATGTGACTATAAGCTGTTTGATTATTACATAATTGCTTTTCTCTGGTGGAGTACTGGGTGTCTCTACTCGGCAGTTTGTGCTTTTAATGAAAGTGTCCCTCCAGCCAACACAGTAAGTAATGAGCTTATGCAACATAAAGCGGGCCACCTGATTCAACCCCTACAAAACTCCACTATTCAACATTGTTCTTCTCACTGCACACCAGCTACTGCCCACATTCCTAGTTAAAGACACCGATCTTCCCCCTGTGGTAATGACCCACATATATCCCAGCGTAAATGCTCCTCATTCACAGTCTGTTTTGTTTCTCTGATTAAGGGCCACATGAGGATGTTGTGCTTACACTAGGTTACGGAGAATCCCTCTGATGTCTTTCAGTGGGCAACTTCAAAGCAGGAAGAGCCTTTACAAGGACTACATATTTCTGAGGATTTATGCATCTGTTCTTATAAATGTCATATTCTTAGATTTCAGAGTAATTCCTGAAATTCTTTTAAATTTGGGTTTGTTCTGTGTGTTTAAATGTGATTATTGCTACTCCAAACTTAATCTGGATGTCAATATAAGTCTACAACACTTTATTCCAGCAAAAGACATCTTCTTCTAATCATATGTTGCTAAAGTTTGTGGATATTTAATTTAGAGTACTTACCCTGGGGTTTCCTGTCTTCTTGAATTTCTGTGCAATGGACTGGTAAGAAGACATGACAACAAACACCTGGATGCCCATGTTGAAGATGCTCATTGGGATCAAGTAAGACACGTAGTTTCTATGGAGAGAGACACACATTAGGTTAAAGAACAGTGGTAGTAGTATATGTTTATCTTGATAGCACTGTGCAGAATTTATGTGTGTATACAGTACCTGTCTCCCTTGCTGTAGTCCAGTGTGCAGCAAGTCCTGAGGGGCTCATAGTCATACTCTCCCCAGCCAATTAGGGGCATGGCAGACCAGAAGGCAGTGAACAGCCACACAAACACAGCCAGGGTGATGGCGCTGCTCCACTGCAGCTTTGTCCCTGGGAAGAACAATATTCATGATATGTCCATTTAAATACCAGCAAAATTATGAATGCATACTCAAGTACTGTTTATTTCTAATTTTTTTTAATTTCACACTGCTGCTGAGATGCAAATCTGCAGTCATAGCAAAACTAATATCTTCCAGTAGAGCAGTTTGTTTTTAAACGTTTATACCAAAGTAAACAGCGGTGCAATAACCACTGTACTAGCTGTACTACTACTATTACTACTACTAACTTGCCCATGTATCCTGGTATTAATGATGTTTAAAAATAGGTGTGGGACTTATTGTTAACACTCAAGCCTTCCAGGTAGCAGTTTCAATATACAGAGGTGTCTTCCTGTATTATAACAACTGCTCTATTTGCTATTTATTTGCATATTTTGTCATTATTTTGTTTTTAGAAAATGTAAAGACAGCAGCCCACTTGACCAAGTTATGTGCATATTTATGCACCATAGGAAAGGTAAGGTGGGCTGTATTTGGTTTCATCACTGTGCAAGAACTCAAGCAGATGTTGTCTTACTAGTGCAGTACTGGTGATATCTGTCCCAGGCAATGGCAGCTACAAAGTGAATGCTGGCAAGAGCTGTCATGAAGCCCTGGAAACCATGAGTCTGGCATCCTTCAGAGCCATAAGGCCAGTACCTGAAGGCAGAGGGTGTGTTCAAAGTTGAATGACATAAGAAACCCTTCAAACACCAATTTTAGCCTGCACAAATACATGAACAAATCACTAGTATAGCATTTAATCCATGAACTGGTGAACACTTAAAGCAGCGTCTCTCATTTCCTGATTGCAGTTTGAATATGCTTGTATTTACCCCCTCCACTGTACAGCCTTAATTGTAACACTGCATCGATTATACAGCTCTGTACGGATGATTCGTCACAACAGGTGGCCAACAGTAGCCTATTGTCAGCGGCATTATTTTCTCATTACATTTCCTCCCACCCACATGCGGTTGAACCTCGATGTTCATTATGAAAGGGGTAGTTACATCACTCACCTCAGAAAGCTGGAGAAAGCGGCGATCGTGGCATTCATGGAGATGCCAATATCAGCCATCGCTAAACTGAACACTAGGAAATTGCTGGGAGTCCTCAGCTCTCTCACTTTGAGGAAAGCAACCATTGTCACCGCATTTAGAAAGAAGCCCAGCAGACCTTTGGGGTGGGAACAAAAACACAATTTAAATCAGTGCGCACAGCGACGCTTACTGCGAAACAGCTCACACCTCAAGGCGAAAGAAAACACGCTCTGGTCATGCATCGCATTCATTTTTTTGTTTTGTTTTCAGGCCATAAGTGAGGATTAATTTGCAAGTTTACTGAGAAACGCGTCCATGTCAGTGACCGGGTGGAGACAGGTCCTGGCATAGGTCAATGGTAAACACAGGAGGCAAAGTCCTCATAGTATTTGGCTGAATTCCAAGACATAACTTACCCTCCACAAGCAGACAAGATCCCAGGGAAAACACATCGAACTCGGAGAAACCCTCCGGTAAAGGGTACGAAGAAACCATCTTGAAGCCGATTTGACACACTAAAGTGCAGCTGTCACAGATTCCTCTCAGTCCGCTTGTTTACGATGCCCCTCGGTGTGACCGAAGAGAGCTCGCTTTTAAAGGGGCATTTCACGTGAATGCTTGCAGTTTATTATGTAAAGCCTCTCTGTCGCCCCAATCCGCGCAGGAATGTCTTAATGAACGCAGAGCGTAACCCTTAATGCGCATTTGCGCGCCGCAACAATAAAGCCTTCTATTAATTGCACAACAAGCCTTTGTGTTTTGGTGTCCCGGTGATGATGCAGAGGCTGCTGCAGTTAAACGACGAGGCGAGACGGGCAGGTTTGACGGAGCCCACAGCCGTGTATATGTCCCGGCTTGCTTTTAAGGAGGCACAACAGGTGTTTGTAAACCAAAGTCCCCTGCCAATCAGAACCACACCTACATTTAAAACCTCAAAAGATCTCCCATGCACTACAATAATGATCCCACCAGTGTTTTGATTTTAAAATTAAAAGCTTAAAAGGTATATCTGAGGTTGCAGTGCTAAAAATATAGAAGTGAGTGTAGAAATTTGCTGTTATCCACAGGCAAAACATACAAAACACATACATTATTCACTATTAAGATTCAAATCTACCATATGCACAACAGTGCTTTGCAGCTTTATAAATTGTATTTGATGTGTTAAAATTCAGTACAGTTAGACATGCCAGTACTGCTGTTTTGTATCTCTGTTAATCCTTTGTTGTTCCTGTGTGCAAAGAATCAAGATTTTGACAGACACACCAGCTGTGCCAGCTAGCTACATGAAATGATAGAGGATAAAACAAAAATTATGCACTTTTGGACCAGCATCACAAAAACAACATATGTCAAGGGAAACTTCATTCAGGGGGCTTATATGCTGTAAGAGCAAAATCTTGTGCATGATAACAGTCAAGTTCAGTTTATTTTATTGATCAATGTTTGTGGAAATGACATGAAATCCTGCCATTGCCCCTAGACTTCAGTGGATTTATCAAGTTTAGGCTTCATGTCATATAGGGCTGGAGGGGACACAGGCCTGACATATTGCAGCTGAGGTCTCACCCAGTCTCATAAGGAATCAAGAATCTGGTGAAATTTAGAAAAAAAAGGTGCTCCTTATATGAAAAAAGTCCTTCATAATGAAATGCAAATGTGCAAGAGATATTTGCAAATGACACTTTCTAAAAAAAAACAAAGACAGTGTAGACAATGTCATGTATTAGATGATTCATTGGGCTGTAACAAGAAAAATGATCACAAAAATATTCATGTTTAAATGTAAGTATATAATACAGATTAATTTTTAATTCATAACTCTTGCTATTGAGGGTGTTCATACACTGCTTCTTTTGACCCCAGTAATAATACTGTATTATAAAGCAAATACTTTTTGCGCACTAAGAATGACATTGCACCTCAAAGAAAGTCTCTGGTTCATACAACATGTAAGGACGGCTTTACTGGCTTCAGTAAATGAAATTACCTACTTGCCATACAATATGAAATATTTCATCTTTCAGCACAGGGGAAGGTGATTGCTCTGATTGCTCAACACTTTCAGAGCCATAGAACAGACCTCCACAATTCCTAAATCATCTATACTGCAGGACCTGTGAGTTGAAGGGATTTTAATTCAAAAGGTCTAAGAGGAGAGTGAACAAAGAATATACTATACTCATGAATGGATTCACAAATACTTTGTCTCCAATAAACGATCAATCTTGATTTGATTTCATACACACACTCTCTGTTTATCTATCATTAATCTATATGGTTTATTACTCCCTATCAAACTTAACAAAAAACAACCCTCTGCTTTTACCTGGCTCTGACATTAAACGTGGATTAAATTTAAACTTTAATGCTCAGTTTCCAGTGTGATGAAAGCTTAGGGAACACAAGGCAGGTGCCAAACAATCTGTAGTATTTACCTACACTGGAAAACAATTTGAGGTATTTAGGAAGTGATAAATTCTAAGCGCAAAACTTTTCTCTATGAGACAATGGTGATTTAATTTACTGCTTGATTCGGACCTGATTTTGCAGGAAACACATACATTTGAAAATCCCTGTTTTGTTTGAATCAAAATCACTAATTTTCTTTCAAATACAAAATGTAATAGATCTTTGTGCTAAAATTTTTAATTTAAATAATTCCCCAGGTTAAAAAAACAAAACAAAACCGAGATGCCTGAATAATACAAAGTTAATTGAAGACTTGCTCTGCGCATAGGCCTCGAGCTAGGCGCCACAGGCTTTGATAGAGGGGCCACCTTGTGGCAAAACATAGTCCAGCCCACTCACAGATTAACAGTCACGGCAGGGCTCAAATAAACATGCTACATTTGAAGCAACGAAAAAAAAAAAGCAAACATCACAGTGGATTATGACCATTTCGGAAGTGTTTTTCTGTGGTAATAAATAGGGACGTCTCTGCGCAGCCTATCCGATTCCGGGATGCAATACGCATCCAGATGAAACGAATGCCAGTCTTTTTGCTAATCCTTGTCTATCCTTTTTTATCTCGGGACTCATAGTAGTCTGATCACTATGGGGCAGCGAAGCGGTGGGACAGCGCCGTACGGATGACATTCCTGTAAATGAAAGAGAGAAAAAACAAAAAACTAGTCTGATTGACTTCAGTGGGCGCAAAGTGGGCGCATGTAGGCAAATTGCGTATGCATAAAAGTTGGCCAAAATGTTCCTCGTCCTGCTGCTGGGGCTCTACGTGGCCACGGGTCAGCTTTTCTCCCCAGTGAGCTCCTGCCCTTCGCAATGCAGCTGCTTTTACCACAACCTGAGTGATGGATCAAAGGCGAGGTAAGTTGGATACCCAAAGGGAAATTACTTTATATATTTTCATATATAAAAACGCACTATCTTGTGTTTTGTTTTCTGCACAGGGATGCATTTTCTCATCATATGAGGACAGATGTTTGCACAGAGGTGAACACGTGTACAAAAGATAATTCAGGGAGTGCATGTTGCTCCAATTTTATTTAATGCAGGATTATCTTTCAAAGGCACTTTCAGCCCTTCATCTACGCTTTTATGTGTTTTGATGGGGAATAAGTTTTTTTTAAAAAAAATTATTATCCACATGACTTTTGCTGATTGTGAACTTACTACACATTTATGTCATTGATACTCGATTTAATTTGAACCTTTATTGATTTGTAAACTATGATCAAATGGAATTAATGAAGTGAACACAAATGTGTCCCCTTTTTAGGAGCGTGATTTGCAATGATCCCGAGATTTCTCTTGTGCCTGTCGGGTTTCCTGTTGACACCTCCAAGCTGCGGATTGAGAAGACATCCATTCAGAGGATACCAAGCGAAGCCTTCAACTACCTCTCCAGTTTGGAATTCTTGTGGATGTCTTTTAACACCTTGTCCGCCTTGAACCCGGACAGTTTCAGGGGGCTTTATAACCTGGAAGAGCTTCGGCTGGACGGGAATGCCCTTACCGCCTTTCCTTGGGAATCGCTCATGGATATGCCCAGCCTCAGACTTCTCGATTTGCACAACAACCAGCTCACCTCCCTGCCCGCGGAGGCCACTGCTTACATCAAGAACCTCACCTACTTGGATCTGTCCAGCAACAGTCTGGTGACCCTACCTGCAGAAGTGCTGTCCACTTGGCTGGCTGCAAAGCCTACACAAGGGCCAGAGAGCTCCAAGATGATACTTGGTGAGAGATAGTACTCATCCTGACATCAAATCTTCATTTTCATTTTCATGTTCTCTGCATAAAGGAAAGTGTGTTAATGTTGTGCAAAGCAACATTTTTGAACAGCAGCTTAAGAATACATATTATAAGTAAAAAATCATTTAGTGAGAGTAGCTGTTTCTGGTAATTAAAAAAAAGCACCGTCCTATTAAAATTTAAAAAATTAAAATGTGCTTTGGAAAAAAGCAATATTATAATGTACTTCTTTAACATTAATAGGCAGTACACTGACGTCTATTGCATGTTTTTATAACAGTGTAAGTTGTTTTTGTCCAAAACTATATCTCTTACTGTGGGTGGACTTAAATTATGGTTTGTCCAAAAAAAATGCAGTTCAAATTGTATATATAAAAATACACACAACTCTATGCACTCTGTTGGTACAAGTGTTGTGATCAGCAAGGAGTTTCCCTCTATCTATAAGAAGCATGACGGTTCTAGGGAGTGTGAAATGACAGCAAAGCTTGACCTTGATCTCTAGTCCACTTTCACCACCGTCATCATCATCACCATCATTGCCATAGTCATGGCCATGATGTAGTTTATGAATTAAATGGTAATCCTCTTACAGGATTAACATCCTAACATCCACACCAGCCATCTGCAGGCTGGTCTATCAACTTTGCCCACAGCTGGACAATCGTCTTCCTCCTGTAGCCTCACTTGTACCCTCACCCTCAGGTCTCCATGACAACCCCTGGGTGTGTGACTGTCGGCTCTATGACCTTGTCCAGTTCCAGAAGTCTCCAACTCTTTCGGTGGCTTTCATCGACACAAGACTCCGATGTTCAGCTCCGGAGAGTGTGTCAGGGGTCCTTTTCAGTGATGCAGAGCTCCGGCGCTGTCAGCTTCCACGTATTCACACAGCTGTGGCACGAGTCAGGAGTGCTGTTGGAAACAATGTGCTGCTCCGATGTGGGACCATTGGAGTCCCTATCCCAGATTTGACGTGGCGCAGGGCAGATGGACGACCCCTCAATGGAACAGGTGAGTCAGCAGCTAATTGGATGTCAGGGTCTTTTACTAGCTTGTTCCTGAGATAAGATGATTTTGTCTGCTCTGTAGTGCTGCTGTTAATTAAATAGAGAGCTACCAGTGGAGTTAGTAAGTCTGAGTGACAGCTATTGCCGCCACAGTGAGTTATACAACACTGATGATCAATGCAACATTGTGTAATCACCAGCTTGTTGACTCTTTTCACATTTGTCAAAGGGGACATTTCACGGGTGTCAAATTATATTTAAAATTTTTTTCATATTATTTTTCTTCTTTCTTTTGTTATTGTGTAATAACCATATTCTTCCCTCTCTGCCACCACAGTTCAGCAGGAAACCTCAAAGGAAGGAATCACTTGGTCAATCCTCAGTGTCCCAGCGGTGTCCTACCGTGATTCAGGGAAATTCATCTGCAAAGCCACTAACTATGCAGGGAACGCTGAGGCTGTCATTTCTCTCATTGTCTCTAACTCACCAAAACCAGAGGGGAACCAAACAAACAATGACAAGAAGCCCAAAGTTAAAAAACCAAACCAAATGGGCAAAGCTGCCTACCAGGAGAAACTGGTGGCCAGATATGTGGTTCCAACCTCCGTCCCTTCGTCCTTGCCTGCCCTGGATTCTAGCCTTCTGCCTGGTCTTGGGCCTGATCCTGGACTATCCAGTTACAGCCTGGCTGAAGGAGCCACTCCAGGGCCTGCCACCTCCCCAAACTCAGATTCACTGCTGGATCTGGAGAAGACAAATCTAAGTAACTTGGCAGCCAACGCCTCATCATTACAGCAGGACCCGGACAGAGTGGTCCGTTCTGTAAAAGTTGTGGGGGACACAGACAATACAATTTCTCTGAACTGGAGAGCCCCTAAAGCCAAAAACACAACAGCATTTAGTGTGCTCTATGCTGTGTTTGGTGAGAGGGACATGAGAAAGATCAATGTTGGAGCTGGGCAGAACCGTGTAACCATTGATGGGTTGGTGCCCAGGACCAAGTATATTGCCTGTGTGTGTGTGAAGGGTCTGATCCCCAAGAAGGAGCAGTGTGTCATATTTTCCACTGATGAAGCAGCTAGTGCTACTGGTACCCAGAAGCTGATTAATGTTATTGTGATCACTGTGGCCTGTGTCATTGCAGTCCCGCTAACTGTCATTGTATGCTGTGGGGCGCTGAAGAGACGCATTCAGAAGTACTGGGGAAAGAAATCAAAAGACATCCAAGATTCATATGTTACCTTTGAAACACTCTCACCCGGCACAAAGGCCAAAGGGCTTGAGGGTGAGTATTTGAACAGACTGAACCCCGAGGAGTCCAACCGGCTGCTGTCAGCCCGCTCCAGCCTGGACTCCGAGGCCACAGCTAAGATAGAGGGACAGCCTAATGAGTACTTCTGCTGACGTCATGCTCCAGCTCTGGCTCCTGCTCCACGTCATCTTCCCCGCACTCACCCACACTCACGTCACAGTCTGAACCCCAAAACTCATTCGCATGCTCACCCCCACCCTCACCCTCATCCCCATCTCCACCCACATCCGTATCCCCAGCATTACTCGTATTCTCCCCCACAGCAGCATCCTGACGTCAGTCCCCCTGCCACATGCTCCCATACACCCACACCATGGGATTCCCCCCCTCCTGTCCCTCCTCGCTGGATAATGCCACCAACTCCACCGCCACAGAGAGCCAACTTCTATCAAAGGACTTTTGCACGCTGCACTATAATGGAAATATCAGTTTAAAGAATTTGGGTAGATGGGTAGATCTAGAAAATGTTATGTTTCTTGCAGATTGAGTTAAACTCGGTGGACTGTTACACATATTCATCCATTAATATCAAAATCCAAGCATGCTCATGCTTTTATGTCTAAAAGAATGTTTTTATCACTAAGCCTGTAAGAGAAAAACATGATACATGAAGTGAAAGAGCATAGCAAACATTGTAAGTTTTATTTCACCTCACGTGCACGGCCCAGCAAAGAATCCTCTTCAACCCAGTCTGATTTAAAGGGAACTCAATGGTAGATAATCCATTGTTTATATCATATATGTATGTGTATGATTTGTAAATACTTTATCGGATTATGTACACTTACATATACAGTTAATTCTGTGCCTCTGTATATATCTGTCATATGTTCTGAGAGAAGATATACACATAGGCATGGTTTAATACTCTGGTGAATGGAGAGAAGCTGGAGCTGGAGAGAAGTACTGAAGGACTGAACTATGACACAATGTAAATAGGGTGGAGATGATGCAAAAGGAAACGTTAAACAATTTATATTCCCCATAATGAGATACGTACTTAAAATATCTCTATGTACTTATATTGTGCCACCTAGAGGCATCGTTACCCCACAAAAAGTAGATCTGTTCATTCCAATGATACTTACCTATTTGAATATGGTTCAATAAACTTTTATATGTACTTAAGTGATATTGTGTGTTCTTATAACTTCTACTTCACCTCACCACACTAATCAGTTTTAGTATATGTGCTAATTTTCAACAGATAGTTCAGAGTTTACTAACTCTCTGCACCTTGGTTTAAAACCTGGATTTGTAAGTTGTAATAGCTTTAGTGATGTGATAAATGGTTTGGTAATAAAGCAATCATAAGCCATTAATAAGAACCATTTCATGTTACCAGATTATGAAAAACTCTTCTTGCAGGGGTTTTATCCTCCAGAGGGACATTTTTCTTTTTAGCTCTTCCATTCTTACTCTAAAGGATAAATCTGGAGAATCTTCACTTAAGTAAGTTCACTATGAACTTATTACCTTTTATATCTGCATATTTAATCTCTTAGACAATGTCACACTTTTATCTATTTATATCTGACTAATCAGAAAGGAGTGCCAACTTAAAGGTATAGTAGGTCAGACCCAGTGACACTAAGTGTTAATCATGCGTGTCTTGCCCAAGATTTAGATGCCACTTCTTCCTGCACTGTACATCAGGGATTAAGCTTAATAGGCTTCTCTCGTCTGCCGCACTCGACATGTCTGGAGCACGAAAGTAGCCCTCAAATGTAAGATTTTTTTTTCGCGGACTATGGACATAATTTGTTACCTGCTCGTTATAGTTTTAATAAACATTCAGGCGTGTGAAACTTTTTCTCAGTGTTTACGCGGGTGCAGCTGTGTGGAAGACCGACATGGAAGGTAAGACCTAATTTCAAGCAGTTCAGTCCTCACACGTATTTTTATTTTATTTACATGTCAGTGGGTGACGGTGTATAAGTCAGTGATACAGAATATAGTTATGTGAAGAAAAAAAAAATGTACAGAATAAATGTCCTCCAGAAGGTGACATTTGTTTTTAGATTTAGGTTCACAACTAGTGGATCCTAGCAGCTACATATTACAATACACAATAACGTGATCATATAAACTTTTTCTTTTAATCTTAGGTCGCTAATATGTATGGAGGAGAGCGCGTTTGGGGCTATACCACAGAACCTTCCTCATGAGTTGACCAAAATACGAATAGAAAAATCTCACTTTACTGAAATACCCAGAGAAGCTTTCTCACAAACGCCGACCTTGGAGAACTTGTGGTTGAACTTTAATGATATCACACTGATAAACTCAAAGGGTCTGGGGGGTTTGAAGAACTTAACCGAGCTCCGTTTGCAAGGAAATAAGCTGCGTTCAGTACCATGGACAGCGTTCGAGGACACGCCGGCCCTCAAGATCCTGGATCTGAAGCACAACCAGCTGGACGTCCTACCGGAGCATGCGTTAAGATTTTTGCCAGGTCTGACTTACTTAGACTTATCCTTCAATCGTCTTACGGTTATATCGAAGGAGGTCTTCCAAAACTGGCCTCTCTACCAAAAACTGCAGAACATGGAGGAGAGGGAGGCGACCATAACCGGGCCGAACGTCGTCCTGGCGCTCCACGACAACGCCTGGCTCTGCGACTGTCGCCTGAAGGGCTTCGTGGAATTCATCAGGTCCCTGAGCCCTCCGATTATACTGATGAACTCCTACTTGACCTGCTCAGGGCCGGACTTTAGGGCGGGCAAGTTCTTCCATGAGATAGAGTTACAGGCCTGCATGAAGCCCGAAGTCAGCACCCCGTCCGCCAACATCAGCCTGCCCCAGGGCGCCAACGTCACCCTGCCATGCATCGCCAAGGCAAGGCCAGACCCTTCAGTGTGCTGGACATATGGTCTGAAGATAATCAGAGGATTTCGCGGTAAGAGTGTGATGTCTGTAAGGTGTCATAAATTGCAGTACATCTGATACTTAAACACACATTTTAATCGTGGAGAAGCAAATTTTCATTAAGATTGAAAGGATTAAAACACGATATATGCACACCGTGATGTCAACACCATCAATCTCTCAATCTGCACAACACCATCAGCGTTGATTAAGAGTATGCACTGCTGTCTACCTTGTTGGGCCACCTTGTAATTAAATAAACCTGTGCGTCATTAGACTTAACCTGCTGAGTGGAGTGCTTACTGCAGATCAATGATTTCAAACAACATGTAAACTAATAATAACCAGACTACTGCCCCATTTGCTATCTCACCACTATTTCTGTTATTGATACTCATCGTCTTATAATTTAGGTCATAATAAATATTCTTATTGTGAACATTATAACACTGAGCCATGCAACTAAAATAATTACCTTTTACAATGTGAGATCACAGAAGAATAATTATTGGTTTAAATCTTTGATTTTGTGGATAAAGAAAAACAAATCATTCACTATTTTGACTTAAGAAGAACAACAAATTGTTCAAGTTGCTAAATTGTTGGGATTTTTTTAATAGACAAATATACAGTGCAGATGTCTTTGTCACATATTACAGTAAATTTAACTTTTTAGCGTCTATATTTTTGGTCAGGAAACAAAGGCAATGATCACTTCACCTTAGATTTACATAATATGGGATGAGCATTAGTTATTATTATGTGACATGCAATATTTACAATATGTATCTATGGATGTCCAATACAGCATAGGACTCTTCCCTGTTATTTCTTCTTTGTACGTTTGTGGAAGATCAGTTGCAGGACAATTTTGTTTAGCTTTGTCCTTTTGTGGGGAAAAGGGAAAAAAACAACACCATTTTATCTAATTTTCAAAGCATTTTACTCTGTAAACTTGCATGTCCTATAAAATAACAGCCTTAATGTCCTCCCAGAATCTCAGGAAAGAGTGGATGATGACACTATCAGAGCCCTCCTGGTGATCCCCTCTCTCCATGCAGCTGATCATGGTGTCTACACTTGCACTGCTGTCAACTTCATTGGAAACTCCTCTGTCAGCGTCCTCTTAGAGGTGCGCTCTGCAGGAAGTTCCCAGTCATCACTCCTCCCAGCTGCACCAGGGGCCAGTGATGAAAATGTCTACATCGACATCCGCATTGCCAAGCAGACAGTACGGGGTATCTCTATCGAGTGGTTTGCTGCCCTAGAACGTCCTGCTGAAACCTGGTTCACGATCCACTTTGGTCGTGCAGATGCTGATAAAAAAGAAATGATCTACATTGGCCCTGGGATTAATTCTTACTCTATCTCTGATCTGATGCCTGCTACCAAATATGAAATCTGTGTAACCCTCAAGAATCGTGCACCACGTCCAGAACAGTGCATCATCTTTGTAACAGGAAGTGACATCACTGAGATGGAACAACGGGAGAAGCTGATACACATAGTGGTGATAGTTTTAGCCATGGTGTTGGCGGTGCCTATAGGCATGTATGCTTGCACCACTGACACCAGGTTTACCTGTTTGGAGGGTATAATGGAGAGCTGGAAGAACCGAAGGAGAGACAGAAGCTCAGCAGGAGGGATGGAAAGGGAGAGGCAGGGTACCTTCGACAGTCTGCAGGCCGCCAGCGATGAGGGCCTGGTTAATAAAGATTCCAGTGAAGACAGGAAGGTGAGGAGGAGGTCAGATGACAGACTGCATAAGGCCAAAGCTGACCACAGCAGGCTCACAGCTGAACTATATTAAATAACCATTTGTTAATCCAAATAGGGAAAACATGACAGTGACCTTGTTATAGAATAATGTCTTACTTTCTATTTTTGGAATATATAATAGAAAAAAATAGATCTACAGTACTGTGCAAAGGTCTTGAGCCACCCCTTATTTCTTCATATTTTGCTTCCAAGGAGCCAGACTTGTGGTCTTGAGCAATAGTTGCCCAGGCTTTCTGAAGCTCTTTCAAAGTTTTCTTTGGACATTGGCTGCTTTTTCATTAATTTTTAGTCTAGTCCTTCTAACTGATCATTTTTAGAGGAATGTTTGTTGTGTGTTAAGCCACTTAACACTGACCTATGAATCATTCATGCATAAAAAAGGCACCTGTTCCTACACATAACAGACAACTTAGCAAAGAACCAATTTTAAATTGTATCATTAGGCACTTTGTTACTAGTAACATGTTGCACGCAAAAAAACACAATTTATTCCCATTTCTTTAGTTGAATCTATAAAAAATGCCAAAGATAACATAGGCAGGACAGGAATAAAATCGTATTTTTGCTCCAGCAAGGTGATTCCCAAAGAGCTATTAGCCACAACCTTGGCATATCTCAGTGCACAGTGTGCAGTATATCCTTAAAAAATTTGAGGAAACTGGACAAGTGGAGGACAAAAGAAGAAGTGAAAGGCCTAAAAAAAAAAAGACCTGACACAGGCTCTGAGTGATGCATCTGGCCCGTCAGTTGATCCATCTACTGTTTGCTGAAGCCTCATCAGAAATGGTCTCAGTGGAAGGGTGGCTGTCAAGGAAGGGAAACAAGGAAAAAAGACTGAGGTATGTCAAATAACACAAGAACTGGACTTGTTTTGAATTATAAATACAGAAAAATACTGTCAGATTTTGATCCACCGTGCAATACCATTTGGAAAGTATCTGATTAGCAACAGCTTAAGTTTTCAGCCCAAACACTGCCAGTGCAGTAAAAGCATACCTGGATAGAGAAACACACTATCAGTCATGGACTGGCCTGCCCAGAGTCCGGACCTCAACATTATTGAAGCAGTGTGGGATCATCTTGACAGAGAATGCAGCGAAAGCCAGCCAACATCCAAAGAAGACCTTTGAAAGTCCTTCAAGAAGCCTGGAGAACTATTCCAGAAAACTACTTAAAGAAATTACAAGAAAGCTGCCTAAGAGAGTTCAGGCTGTGACTTAGAATTATACAAACTCTATTTTTGTCTTATAAACTGTATTTCCATTTATGTTTGCACATGTTTCAATAAATTGCTGCACCTATTTCTCATTTTCCTAGCAAAATATAAAGAATTGAGGGGTGGCTCAAGACTTTTGCACAGTACTGTACTTTATTAGGCTTACAATACAACAATATTCAGGAGAATGACAATATTTTATGCCTTGGTTTTAATCTTATCTCTTCCTCTGTTCTAGGCCGAGGAGGTTGTTGCAAAGATGTGAATGATGGCCGTTATGTCAAGGATTTGCACCAGGGTAGAGACTGTGCTGAAGTTGATTTTTTCGGTCTGAAGTATAATATGTCTCTCCTGTCATCACAATACAGCATGTTTAAATATCAGATATCATTCATTTTATATTTCTACTTTTTTTTTTAAACCTTTGCAATTGAAAGAGACATCAAATGACTTTCTGATGAAGACTTTTTTGTAGGTCTTCCAGTGATGGATATTAAGTTCTTTATCTGCTGTTGTGTGTTAGCACTTAAAAATGATTCTGTGGCTCCATATGTGTGCTAATTCCACTTCATTTACTTCTCATCATGCTAAAACTGTAGGTTAGGCTGGATTTTGAATAAGAAATGGTGATTATATGAAATAACTGCACTTTGTCAATAGAAAAGTCCCTGTTAAATTTTTGTGTGGTAGTCCATGTACATACCCCAACATTTTATCATGTGTGCAGGCTAAAGTAGTTGTTTCACTACATTTTCTACAAATTATAAAAAGTTTTTACATCAAGCATGCATATGCTGAATTAGTGTCAGTTACTACCGATTCTTGTAAATACCCAACATAAAACCTTTTATTTTAAAACATACTGTGTGTTGTTCATTGTCTGTTAATCCCTTTTCATAGTTCTTCTAAAGCAGAATTATGGGGAAAAAATTGCAAACAAAGGACAAAATCTTAACTTTTTCTCTCTTTAATGTAGTTTGTGGCTACTGGAAAATCCAAGTTTATTTGAATTTAAGCTGTGTATTGCAAATTTGAAGATTGGTGAAGCTTTAAAAATCAAATTAAAAATATTGCATGTGATTGCATGTTGGATGTGAGTTAAATTCATCCATAATATAAGTTTATGCACATGGGAAGTTTCTCTTTCATAGACATAGTGCTGGCATTTGCACCACGAGGCATTCAATGAGTCTTTATGCAGACTGTAAGGTTTAATTAATATATTTAAAAAAAAATCCTATTTCTGTCACTGTACATGTACGTCACAGTTCCTGTCTCTTTTCCATGAACACGCCACACAGCAACGACGCATCACACATGATCTGCACTGACCAACCCGCACAGATGGCACATCGGATATCCTTTGACCAATGGCATTGTTCATTTGACATAATACCCAAACACTGGCATCCTCTCCAATATCCCCTCCTGCCGTCACTTTATGATCAGATCACACAAGCCCTCTCCTCCATCTCCATGTGTTGTCCCCTGTGACGCAAGAAGATCAGTTCATCTCTGATGGGGCTTGCATGTATTCACTTAAGATCAGGGTTTTAAGTGACTGGCTGAGATTGGCAGCTCTCATTTTCTGGAGCACAGATACATCTGCTTTCTTTTTTGTTCCGATGTGTTTATATGATTTGTGGGTGGAGGATTGATGCTGCTTTTTGTTGTAATCCTTTTCCACTGTCCATGACACAATACATTGTGAATTCTGTAAACACACAATTTCAGCTATTTCAGCACAGAACAGCACACAGTTATTTTTCCTCTCCACTCACCATAATGTTGCATAAAGCAGTATATTATTATTGACCTCATCAGTAGCAACATTTAAAAAAAGCCAAGAAGATAACTCTCTATACACAAGGCTTTATTTCTTTTTAGCAAGGGAAGCCAACATTTTGTTTACCTTTTAAAACATCTATTGCTTCAGACATATTTTAGGTCTTTTGAACCCTGCATGCTTTCTTTCACTCTAAAGCATCAATGCTATTTGCAACTTTCCACTCTGTAATCCTCTGTCAAATAGCCCAGTAATCCTGGCTGCCTCTTACATGTCATAATGCATGATCATTTGGGCTCCTCCTCATATTCCCTCATTTCACTTCAGAGCATTAACAGCTTGCAACATTGAAAAAAATGAGCAAAAATTTGGGTTTGAATCCTCAAAAATCTTTAAAAGTGTGCTGACATGCAACACAGCACACCACAGATTTGCAGAGAAACCCTGTGGGTATGTAGATTTTCTTTTATTATACTCTGCTCTTCATTGTACTGGAGGCACAGACTATTCATCATCATAAACACGTAGAATGTGTCAGCTGAGATTGCAAAAAGTTCAATTCCAGTCACACACATCATGTTGGTTCAAACTAGATCAGGGCAGATGGACTTTGTGTTTTAGCCAGCCATGCAATATTGTGCAAAGATGAACAAGTTGGTCGTTGGATTAGAGAGGGTAATCTGCAAATTTCATGTTTTATGTAACTTTGAAATAGTGTGCATGTTTGGCTGATGTCTACACAAATACCCAGTGAGTAGCTTAGTGTAACTTCATAATTAGTAGTGGTGACATTGACATTGGATCTGAGGAGAGAAAAAAGGGCTTGTATCAGGATAATATATTATATATTTGTAGAACATCTGGTGAAATTTTACAAAAAACAACAGCATCTGTAATATTGTTGTGTAAGGCCTTCTTCAAGCATCTCATTTTAATTCCTGTTATGCATATTCTCATCATGCTCCAAGACTATTATTCAGTGTTCAAATTATGGAAACATCTCAACACATGCTGCAACATCAACATTTGCAAAGTTGGGAACAGTAGTCTGAAGTCTTTTTAAACACCTTTGTGTTTCACCTCAGGAACAGTAGTCCAAACAACTTCTACTGTTGCCAGAAAGGGGCAGTAGAGTACGTTTTGCAAGCTCATTAAGGAGGCGTTGGTCTTAAACTAATGACATCAAAGCTGTGTTTATGTATATTTCAGTTCCTTCAAGGCTACGATCTAATGATCTGGAACATATGTTCTCTGGACAGGCACAGCTGGGTATGACGATGCACGTCACATTAACTCTGTGGCAGTTTGGATGTCTGAACAGTTAAATCAGTGATCTAAAAGTTTTACAACTCATCAAAAAGTTTAATTTGGTGGTGGAGAAGTGCAAATAGTGCAATCAGATGACGATGTGACGTTCTTGTACTTTGCTATTTTCAATTTATACGAAGTCCTAGTCCTCTACATTGTCCTTTTACTCTACTACCTCAGCAGATGTAGTTTTTAGTTACCCTTCAGATTTGGATATTCTATTCAAAACATGCAATAATTATACAGTTTCAGTTAAATCGTTTCAACTACCCTAAAGTAACCTTAATAAAGTTATCAAACAGCCTCATCTTGCCAAACTAACATGTTAACATATCTGTACCTATAGCTTATAATTTGATAATATATCTTAAGAAGAACTCTAAATAAAGTTATGATTATATCTCTTTTTTTGGAATGAGGGATTAGTTTATCATTTTTAATCATTTTCAAAGTGCTGTGTTGTTACTTTATTTGAGTAAAACTACTTTTATTTGGAAAGACAATGTTCTTTTATTAGTAGCAAAGTCCCAAAATCCTGGTGTTCTGATGGCATTTTTCTTTTTGACAAAAACCACATCCACTTACATACTGCCACACAGTAAACAGAGGAAACAAAGACCCAGAAAATAAACATATGGCAGCTGCTACAAAGCAGTGATCCAAACAGTACTGCACACCTGCAGAGTCGGATTAAAGGCCCTTCTAATGTGATCACCTGGTATCCTTCCCCTGGGCTGATCTCTTCATAGAGTTCAAGTGTCATGAAATCTCTTGTAAGAAGCTTGGGTAGATCCTAAACAAACAGCCTCACTTGTTGAATTCTGAATGACTTCATTTCCAATAACAGACTTGTGTTCAAGAATTTTAAGTCACTGGTGTATCAACACATGAATAATAGGGACCTATTTATCTCAGAGTGACACAGAAGTTGAATTAGAAAAAAAAAACAATGAGGGTTGTGAATTGACAACATGATTTGAAAAATGACAAACATGACAGGATTTTTTTTTAAATAAAAATTGTATTATTGATATACAACGAGTGAAGCTCTTAGTGGTTTCAGTACATTTCAAAATTCATACACAGCCACACATGCACACACAAATGCACACACACACACACACTCACAAAGCACTGTTAATGACTGAGTTAATTTTTGACCTTTAAAGCATCAGTCTACACAACAATCCCACCTCAAGGTCCATTTGTTGGCTGCTCTGGAGCTTTTTATCATCAGCAGGACTAAATGAAACTCTGCCCTGTCTGAGTTTTCAAAATTTTCATTCCCAATTCTTCTCCTTTCTAAATTCATGAGATGGCCTGAGTTCTGAGGAAAAAGAAAAAGGTCCTTGTGTTGAGATAGATTTGTCAGTAATGACCTGACTTTCTCTTCTGCTCCAGCTTGATCTTGAGCTCTGAAACCAGTGCTTTGTTCATAGTGTCTTGTCTGGTCATCACTGCCTTCTTTTTAGGTTTGGGTGCCACAGTTGCTGAGACTGTGGGGATGGCCCACTGCCTCTCCCCTGGGATGCAGAAAGGTGGTGGAGGTGCACAGGGTGGCGGGGGAGGTGGCCATTGTCTCAAGATCCTGCCAGCATTGTTGTTATAGTTGACATTCTCCACGATTACCTCTGGTTCCCGCTCTTCCTCTTCAACCTTAAATTTCTGTTCATTCTTTTCTGGTCTCTTTAAGGGGTTTTTGAAGAACCAGGTGTGCTGTTTCTTTGGCCTTCTCTTTACACGGCGGTTAGGCAAGATCCGGTTGGACTTTTTGTTGCGCATGAATGTTGCGGTGGAGATGATGACTGTCACTATGATCATAAGACTAATGATACCAGCAAGCATACCTAGGATTTGCAAAGGCTTGTTTCTACTCTGCATTAAAAATGATCCCAAAGGGCCCCCTTTGAGTTGGGTCTGTAAAAGAGCACAGGGAGAATTCACATCCATGGGAGTGAAGTCATACTCTGTCACACAAAACTGACTGTCCAGTGTATGTTTGTTGCACTTTGTGCATTCACCGTTTGGTAAAAGATATGTGACATGACTCTTTAGTGCCATTATAATATACATATATATGTATATAAAGAGAAAAACAAAATAGTTTAATTATTAAACATAATTTCATTGACGAATTAATTATTTTGTTGGCTGCATTATCTAATTTTTATTTATTAGTATTCTGCTATTTTTATATTTTGTCAAGACAAGATCAGAGAGGTTATCTGGGAAACTAGCTGAGACCATTCAGCATGTGAAAATGAAAATGAGAGTTGATGTATGAATTAAACAAAAACATAAATAATGTGTTTAATTTGGCTGTAGTGTCATAAAGTCAGTATTAAACCAAAAACATGGGCAAAACAAATTGTATATAGGATCGTTTATATTGTGCTCCTGTACTCTTTTACAGACACAGCCTTGTTCTACAACAAAATCCTCTGGAAATGGATTGCTACAAATTCTTGGTACCACAGAGTAATAACAACAGTACTGCTGTGCTGATGATCTCAAGGCGAGCTTCCTTTATGGCACAGGCCTCCTTATAATCTTTCTGATCTTGCCCTGAGGTTGCACACGGGTCTTTTTCAGAGAGCTGCAGTACATAACAGTTGAAATGAAGATTGTCAGTGTAATGGCAAAGCTGACAATGGTCAAACAAATCCCAAACACTGTCCCAGGACGTTTCCTTAGGCCCAAGAAGTATGAGAAAAATCTGGATTTGATCTGAAAACATGACAATTGCATGTGTGTGAGATTCAGTTTTGTTTGACTGCACATTTTCAAATGATAATATTATGGTATAGTATGTTGTATAGTGTTTTAAAACTCAAGGAATAGTGCATGAAAACAGTAAGAATACACTATGGATTTTGTTTTCGAAATCATGCTGTAAACATGGCCACTGGTAAACTGCATCTGTGGAGGATCATTCTTACAACGTAGACACCTTATTTTTCTTGCATTCTACATCTAAAAAACATAAACAATGTATATTTCATGTTCATATAGGATTTATCATGAAGGCTGCATGTAGATTCATATTGCTACTCATCTACTTTGTCTCAACTTACAGCTTCAGTGATATCAATCTTGACGACGGCAGTGGTGCTGAAGGATGGCTGGCCTCGGTCCCGGGCCTGCACCACCAGCGACCAGGTGCAGTCTCTCTTCTGGGTGATGTTCTGAATGATAGCCATTGACTTGATGTAGGACTTGAGCATGATCTCCCCTGTGTCAGCATTGATGTCAAAGATGTTGTTGTCTGGCTCAGCTTTCATGATGGCATACTCGATAACATTGTTGGGGACTTCAGCATCATCATCTACAGCCTGTGGACAGATGTAATGGTACTGACAATATTCACTTTTACTGAGTTTCATTTAGTTGTGAGAGAGCTGTATACCTCTATTTTTACTGGCGCTCCAATGACCATGGTCTTCTCGAGGAAGTTATCATAGAAAGCAGGTGGGTGGTCATTCAAGTCCAACACAGTCACAAAGACTTCAGCCAGGCTGTATTTCCCCTCTTTGTCCTCTGCCTTCACATAGAAGTTATACTTGGACCTCACCTCAGCATCCAGGCTTGCCCATGGCTGGGTGTAGATGATCCCAGAGTCGGGTTGGATCAGGTACCTGTGTATAGGGATGCGTCCTCTGTAAATTGACTTCTTTGTACAATGCATACCAATACACCACACAGGCTTGAACATTTTATACTTATTTATTATTGTACATTATATACCTTTTTTCCACAGGATAGGGTTAGTGAAGTCTTCATTTTCTGATTTGAGCACTCGGATTGGACTTCTTACTAAATCTCTGCTCTGATTTTTTCACACACAGTGCTGGGTTTTGGAGCTTTAGATTTTAAAATGATGTAGGCTGCTAATATCGCTAACCTCAAACTCTTAGAGAGATATTTAGGTCTAGAAAGGTCTTTTTTTAAGCTGAACTAACACAAAATAAATCTTATTACTTCTAGAAGCCATATTGTTTTTATCACCCAGTCAAATCTGACTGCCTTGAAAAGAGGTCTTGTAACCTTTTTAAACCACATATATTTGGTGCATTATAAAGCGATTGTTCAACAATTTGTTGGAATTATTTTGTGACTAAGTAATATCTTTTATAAAGTATGGCACAACAACAAGTCTTACCATGGTAGCTAGCTTAACGTAGTATAAAGACTGGAAGCAGCATAGTTGGTTGAACTGGTGCAGATACTTTTCAGAGTCTTGTCTCACAGAAAGGTTGCCTTAACTTCTCCCAAATACACAAATTCTCATTAAATTAAACAAACAAGATGCAACAAGTTCAAAAGTGAACTTAGATGTGTTAGTGAGTGTGGTTTTAGAAGGAGCCTGTAAAAACTGTAGTGCAGTGGTTCTCAGACTCTCGGGGCAGGCTCAACTGATGGGGCACAGAACCACTCCAGGTGAGGTGAGGACAGCCAGGGCAAAAATATGGAATAGAAATAAGTTGAATATAATTTTTTTAGGGAAAACAATCAATATGCTATTGTGCTGACCTTTATATTACTAAACTTCAACCTGGTGCCAAATGTTCTTTAATTATACAATGTTGGACAAACAAGATACAGTACAGGATGGACTAATGCAGATTGTTTCACACACTGACTTGTTTAGTTGTCCTACAGTGTTCCAGCACAAGGTAGTCAGAAGCAAAGAGCAGTCTATTTTCTCCTCCAATCCCATTAAAGGATTATCGCAGACCGAGGGCAGGCAGGCAAAGATCAGGACTGTCTACTCTTGTGTACTCTTAAGCACTCAACCACGCAGTGTAAAACAGTGTAAAATCTGCAATATGAAGTGTTACATTCTTGCAGATGCAGAACCAAAATATGTGGCCATGCATTGCTTCATAACAATTTCAAAATCAAAGCATCAATTTGGAGAATAATCTGAGGTGACACAGTTTCAAAATTGTTTTGACTAAACAAGCATGCACTAAGCTAAAATGTTCCAAATCTCTCTCCTCTGCTTATTTTGGAAATCCTTCTCCTTGATGCCTTGATGTGACATCACATATCTCTTCTAATTCACTGCTACAGAGCTCTAAATCTGTGCTGAGGGGTGTAAAATTACTTTTCACTTGCATTTGAACAAATAAAGCAGGTGGTTAACTCATTCCTACCAGCATGTGCCTGTGGGTTTGTGTTGGAGCTGAACAGACAGTGAACATAAATATAAAACCAAACAATAAAAGATTTTCTCCAAGTAAAGATCACAATGGCAAGATGTGTTTGTATTTGACGTGAGAGAAAATGCAAGCTGTGTGTAGTATCATGGAGAATGAACAGTGCACTCTTGGACTGGGAGAATGGATTTCTGCCTGGAAACTAATAAAAAGTGAAAAACACCAGCAAATCCTCTGGGTTACAGTGCTTAGTGGAAATAAAAGAGTCAAGTTGTAATGTGAAGAACTAGTGTGCTCTTACATTTCTGTCCAGCTTTCAGGCAGATATGTTTTTGCTACAGATGATCATTTGCAGTGTGGTGCATTATTGAAATGCCATATTCATGAAGAGATCTGTCTATATTTGAGCTTTCCTGAGAAAACTGCACATGAGATATAATTTTATTCTGTAAACGTCAAGATCTGTGTTTTCCCTACTGGAAAATACCCCAGGTATCAGGTGTTGATATCCCTGTATAAGCATTTATGAATTTTCTGCTGTTATCACTACACAAAGACTAATGATTTGACACAGTGGAGGCAAAGAGGTAATCCATAGATGGCTTGTTTGGTTATGCTCCGCAAATATTTAAGACATATTTAGATATTATTCTGAAATCAAGATAATGTTTCTACACCAATACATAAATATCGCTATGTGAATATGTGGAGGTCTTGTGGAGGTGTTGCAGAGATGTTACGTCTGGATATGTACCTGGAATAGTAGTATTAAAATTAGCTCATTTATTTGTGTCCTTCTGGCAAAGAAAAGCTCATTTATTGTACTTACAAGTCAGCCCCTGATCCATAGATAGAGTACTTCACTTCACCCCAAGGTCCTGAGTCTGGGTCAAATGCCTGTAGACAAACAGGTATGACAGATCATAGAGAAGAATATGTGATGTTTGGTTGTAGCACATTACATATCTGAGTTCAGTACAAGTTTCATAGCAGTCAGCTTAATGTGCTCAGCTATTTTAGGAATTTTAGTACAGTACCTATCCTACACTGAACTGTCATTCAAGTATGGCTAATGACCAGTACTGTGTTGACTTGGCTTTTCTCTTTTCTCTTTTCACCTTCAAACCTCAACATTCTGAGTTTTTTTGTTTGCATCTGTTTTCATCATGAATGAAGAAAAATCTGTGATTTCATGCTGCTTGCCAGCATGGACTCAATAAACTGAATGAAAATGTGCTTGACTGGAACATGATGTTATAGGGGTCAGCTATAAAAAGACAGATTTTTGATGTCATAGGAACATCATCATCATCATCATCATCATCAGCTAATCTTTGTGTCTGTAGCTGCTGGGATGCCTGTTCACTGCCTCCATGTGCCCAAGGTCAGTTGTTGGCTGCTCTTCAATCTGATTGAAATTGCCTGGGATCAAGGCAACAAACCCCTGTGGTGTTCACGCAAGGTCAGGATTTAATAATGAGCCTCCCTGTTGCTTTGAGCCCCTGTGGGGCTGATGGGAACAGACAAGGGCAAAAGATGGCATGGTCCAAATATCAATCAAATTGTCATGTCTTTAAAAGAGTTCATTTTACTTCAGCACATATTTTCATGCTGTAGAGGCATGTGCTGCTAAGCATTAGGGAAAAAAATGTCTGGGAATTTGGTGTTACACAACAAAATGAAAGTGATAGCCATCTGGCAGCTTACCTCGCCTAGCTTTTATCTACATGTTTTCACGTATTATCCCAACCCTCACTGCTCAAATAGTCTACATTTAGGGGATTAATAGCCCTTTTGGGCATTTTGTTAAAATCAGCATTCCTCTTTAGCTCTGAGTGACGTACATTGGTGATGGCATGTATTTTTAGACAGGATGAAGACTGGCTCACCGTGACTGTGACCACATTGGAGCCACCGGGTGAATTTTCTGGAATTCTGGCAATGTAATAATCTGAAGAGAATTTGGGGGCATTGTCATTGGTGTCCAGGAGATGAATGATAATGTCCGCTGTAGCGCTGAATCTCTCTGGCGTGTCAATCTCAACTGCAAGTAGCTGAGGAAGAAAAAAATATTAGATTATTTTTAGGTATTAGAAAAAAAAGACAGGATATGAATGCATTTGTGAATCTTAATATTAGTCTACTTTAGTGCATGAATATTTTGTTATGCTAGTGTAAAGAACTTACCTTGTATGTTAGAAAGTGGTATTTCTCATAGTCCATGGCAGCAGAGTCTTCTACTAAGATTGTGATTTGGGCCTCATTGAGTACAGTCTGAGGGACAACTCGCAGCATTCTTCCTGGTCCAATTAGTCTCAGATTGAATTTGGCATTTGCACCCTGCAAACGCACATACACATCGTTATCATATTCAAAAGTCAAGTATGCTTTATATGTACAGACCCATTTATAGTAATCTGCATTTGTTGCAGAGCTAAAGAAGCAGGCATATAGAAGTAAATTTAGTAATCAACCTGTTTAATAAATATAATATTGCTGTATCCTTCTCTTGAGGAGGACAGTGATGTTAGAAAATCAATAGAGTAGCAGCAATAACATGGTGGCTTACACAGAAAGATACTGCCTGATGTTGCAACAGTTTTATCATAAAATACATTTAGTGAAAATCAGTCATATGGCTCATTAAGTACATGAAGCTGGAAACACAAAGACACTTGCATAAGCTGACAAATGGCACAGAGAGCACCTTTTAATTGTGTTGGCTTACTTTCAAAGTCATGCAATTTTAAAAGGATTGACTGTGATAATGGCAGGATTAAAGTCATTTTGAGGACAGAAACACAGACTCTGTCCTGAACACTATGTTGTGGTATGACAAATGCTGATTAAATCAGTTACTTATTAGA
Organism: Heterochromis multidens; assembly: GCA_015108495.1. Taxonomy (NCBI): domain Eukaryota; kingdom Metazoa; phylum Chordata; class Actinopteri; order Cichliformes; family Cichlidae; genus Heterochromis; species Heterochromis multidens. The sequence goes on along the minus strand of VUQS01066353.1, from coordinate 1,683 downwards.
TAATAATATAATAATTTTTACAGAAAATGAGTGTTATTACATAAAAAACAGTCACTGTTACTCCTGGCCAGCTTAGGTGTAGAGAAAATAAGACAACAATGGTCTTCACCTGATCAGAATCATTGACAGTGATTTTCAGCCCCCGGAGGATCTCTCCCTCAGGTGGATGCTCATACATGGTTAACTCAAACATACTCTGTGGGCCGTTTTCTCCATAGAAAGTGGGCGGATTGTTATTTAGGTCCACCACACGGATCACCACTGTGGTCACCTCATAGTCCATGAATCTGCCTTCAGGATTTACTTCTGAAGCCTAAACACAAAGAGTAAAAGTAATGCAAGTCAGGGTATATTTATCACTCATCTAATCAGTAGACCCACGCCGATTCTACCAGTTTTACTTGATTTTTTGTACTTTGTTGGTTTCTGCTCAAATCCCTTACTAGGCTACCAATTTCTTTCCTGTTTTCTGTGTAGATTAATTGAGCCACTGTTCAGTTTATGAATATTCTCTAATTATGATTAAGGTCTATTAAATCTACACATTTTTGTGTGGACACAAACACCAATAAGAAAATCAGAAGTACAAAAAAAATCCTGATGTATCTGTTTATTTCCAAGTTATTGAAAAGTAGCTGTCAGAGAAGTTCAGGCTTTAATTTATAAAGCAGTATTTATATTAAAATAATGTATTAGAGAATGTAAGTAAAACAGAATCAATGATTGAACAGCAGCTTACCCTGACTTTAATGTTGAAGATTTCTCTCTTCAGATAAATGGGAAGAGTCAAAAGGGTGATACAACCACTTGTTTTATTGATGCTAAAAACACCGTCATCACCTGGTGAAAAATTATTAGACAGATGAAAACTTTTCATATTTTTTTCCCCTTTATTTTAAGATGATTGTAGCTTTCTTTGACTAAAGGGCTTACCATCAACAAATGAATAACGGATTGAATTTGGGTTCCCCACATCACCATCTCTGGCCTCAACAGTGAATATAACAGATCCCTAGGGAGAGACAGTCAGAAGGATTTTACAGTTATTAAACTAGATTGGCAACCATTTATATATTTATCAAAAGACACATAATTTGCTTTTTAAAAAGCTGGTTTACTAAGCAAAAACCAGTATTTGGTTGCATCATATTTTCTAAAAGCTGGTTACGTAGCTTAAGATCTTCAAAAGCACCTTTATTGAACCACCATGTGGCTGCTGCAGTTAGTCACAACAAATCACCAAAATCTAACCTTCCCCCTGTTTTCAAAGGCCCATTTAAATGTCACACTCCTAATTATTCCCATTTAGATGAAAGTCAGATTGTGTAAACTTGCTGTGATGAGCTACTGGTGTGACATTTTGCAATAATGATAAAGCAGTGAAATGTCAGTAATTGAAGCTATGCTATGTGGCACAGTGGGGCCTTGAGTTTTGGGCTCTTTTGTTACTTGTTATTTATACTGCAAATATGAACTGCCAGAGGTTAAAAAAAAGGTAAGGTTACCCAAAACTGAAAAATAATGTACGTTTCAGAATTATACAAAAAATGGGTTAACAATTTAAAGCTGTTCTGCAGCAATGGAGGTTGATCAAGCCTTGAAAGCTGGTGCTACTAATTCCTACAGGTGTTCCAACTTTTCTGGATTACTTACAACCCCCTCTGTCTGCATAAAAGCAGTGTT
>VUQS01066352.1:0-14614 GCA_015108495.1 Heterochromis multidens | reverse complement strand
GACCTCAATTGGTCACATGATGGTTTGGGGCAAGGTCTCACAGTGGTTTCACCCAAAACCTGTGGGGATAATGACCCACGCCTTTTTTCACACCTGGGCTCATGTGATAACTCACATGATCAATAGTGGGCTAATCACTCACATGATCAATGAACTCACATGATCAATAGTGGGTTAATGACCACCTCCCGAGAGACAGCCCCCACTAGGGGTTTAAATACCTGGGACTCTCCACCATTTGGTTTTAGAACTGATGAAGCCTTTTGGATGAAAGATGAAATGTCTTCAAACAACTTAAAGTCCAGTTGCCTTCTTTCAAACCCTTAGACTACCATGTCCTGGATGACTGAGAACCTACACAGAAACATGTAAGTAGATAAAGAGAAAGCAACAGCTGGATAAAGTACTGAAGCTGTTCGGAGCCTCTTTGTTGACAAACTGATGCTATTCCTTTTCTTTCCTCTAGGCAGCACTGGTCGGTTGGTATAAAACCATACACTGTATATAAAAGATGGACATAGCTGCAGTGACATCACCTGTCTTGTTGGTTGTTTGGAGCCAGAAGTGACCATATTTTGACAATCGGATAGAGTGCTACGTTACCGGCTAAGGCTAGCAAGCCTGGTTAGGAAGTAGCACCTGTAATCTGTACAGGTTAAATACAAAGACAGAGATACCTGCTAATTAGTGCTAAGTAACAGACTAATAGGCTAATAACACAACTAGAACTTCACTCACCAAAACAGAAGCACAAACTTCATAGACTGGTCATATTATTTCTCAGATAATTCCATTAAAAAGTCACCAAGAGCACAAACAGGTTGAAGAGGTCCAGTTCAGAGGCTAATTTGAACAGAAGCCAGGCAGACAGCTGACCTGTCAATCAAAGCAGCCCCATCCCTACCTTTAAACCAGTTTCAAATGGATACATTTTTTTAAAAAAAATATATATATATAAATTATACAAAGCCAAGCTGCCACTTGATGCTGGCCCAAAAAGCAAGTCAGTCCCATAGACTCTCATGTAAAAACCAGGTTACAGCCTCATTTTGGTCTCTATGGATGTTTCCCCCTTTATAACAACTTTACATTGGGTGAACGTTGATAATAGCCCACCTGATTAAACTTAATAATGCCAAAGTGATGCAATATTAGGGGCGTGGCTGCTTTGACTGACAGGTGTGCCAACACATGTCGTTGTTGCAGGAAGGCTGCTAGGCTTCACCATTTGACCATGTATGTAGTGTTGATGCTTTCTGGAGCATTTTTAATGTCATAATCTGATGAATAACATGGCTTGCTGTGTAGTCATTTCTACTAACCACCTGTCCAAGAAGTTTATGTCCTAGTTTTATTGAATGCAATTCTACATATGTGTTATGTAGCACTAATTAACATGTATCCAAGTCTTAGCACTCCATCCTCGTGCAAAAAACATATTTCCACTGATTAAAAAAAAAAAAAAAACTAACATGGAAGCAATGAGGTTTCAAACAGGGCTTCACAAACTAATAGGTAACAGCACGGCGGCTACATCCATTTTTTTATATACAGTCTATGTGTAAACCCAGTCTGGCAATTACTGAACAGCTCCCACCTGTCTAACCTGCTGTCCACTAAACATTAATAAGTAAGCTTGTGACAATTTGCAGGTTGGCCTTCACATTTACATTCATAATTAATAAGCATACTTTAAGTCCTCCATCATAGGGCGAGAGGCGGGCTACACCCTGGACAGGTCACCAGTCTATGTCAGGCTAACACGCTGATACATCTCAAGTGTCTATAGTTGTATAGTCGGGGGAATGATTTCATGTAACTCATTATCACATTAGAGAGATGAAGTGTGAGCCTCGAGCTCCCAGTGTTTGAAAATGAATAAATCCCTCATTGCTGCCAATCCCCGCATTTAAAAAAAAAACAAAACAAAAAACTGTACTGGTCCTCTCTGTTTAGACATTATGACAATGGAGTGATGCTGACAGCCTTTCCAGCCACCCTGAGTTATGACCCAAAGCAAACACACTCACACACACCAGATGGCCAGCCCTGGCAGCACAGAGCCCATTAACACACCATGTTGACCAGGTTTTTATGAGCTGTTAATGGACGTCAAACATCAGTTAGGTACAGAAGATGCTGCTCCTGCTGCTGAGGGTAGTGACGTGATGGGAAAAAATTCAACATAAAACAGTGTGATGATCGTGTGGTCAGGTGGCATGCCCTAACATTAATGACTAAGGTGACATTTTTAGAAGCATTTCTGCTCAGAATAAACAGAGCCACTGTAGAATTCAGTGACAGTATGCTTTTTGAAATGTGTCCTTCCTAGAAGAACTATAAAGATTCAAAAATATATCATTTAACTTTATAGATTTTCTAGGAATGACGTTTTGCAATCGTCCCTTTGTACAGTCAGCTGTAGTCAGCATAGAGTCTAATGTGATTCAGTTTTGAAGGCAAAAAACAACAACTTATCATTACAAACAAAAAGCCTTATGCTCAATATGTTCAGTTTACTTCCTGACAGCAAAAAAAAACTTTTTGGGGAGTATTTGCATGACAGCAATAAAGCCTCAGTTTCTCATCAATGATGGTGAAGATAATTCTGCAGCAATGATTTGATTAGTATCTAGAGATGTTTTGACACCATTTTTTAGTTGTGACTCTGCATCTCCAAATCAGTTTGACCTAATATCATCCAAATTGATTGACAGTATCCATTATAAGGCCGGCCAAGGAGCAAGCTATGAACCCAAGCTATCCTCAAAAGGTGGAGTACTTCTTTAAAGCTCTGCAATGATCAAGAGGGGGCTGAGTCTAAGACTGACACATGGCAAAAACTGTTTTTCACCTTTACCAGTCTTAAAAATTACTTTTTCTGGATTTTATTCCTCAGTGTTTTCACTGCCAGCAGGCATACAACGTGGACAACACAATTTAAACTTGGCCCTTGGAGATCATCTCCTTATGCACTTCTGGACTGCTTCCAACACAGCTGCTATTTTAAAATCACTTCCTGGGAGTCCAAATCTTTGCACGCTGCACCAGTTTCATAGAGAGCGAACATTAACTTTTGTGTCAGCCTCACCCAACTTTTATTTCAAGAATCATTACTGCCCATGAGGTCTCCAGCTCAGACTCAGACTGTCAATGCAGAGTTCCACCGTAATGTTCTGATCTGAGGGAGAACATTTAATACCATTACTACTACTACTAGTACTACTACTACTACTATTATTATTATTATTATTATTATCTTAAACCACCTTAACAGTACTTTGTGCCAGCATGCTCACCAGATTTAACCCCTGCTGGCTTTGTTCACCTCCCAAAAACGAAATTCAAGCTGAAGTGTCGTCGTTTTCACACACTGGAGGGGGTGTGTAGTGTGCATCGAAAATGCTCACTTCATGCATGATCTAAAAATAAAAGCTGCTGTGCTGCCCAAGGAGATGACCTTGAAGGAGAGATGGGTCAAATTTTAATTTTTGATTTTAAGCAAGTTATGGTCACACCTCCTAATGAAAAAATAATAGAAAATAGAAAAGAACCTGTTGACCTTCAAGGCAGTGCAACTACTTGACATGTGCAGTATATCATCAGGCACATGTAGTACTGGACATTCATTATTTATCCAAACTTTCAATCTATACATTCTCTTGATCATTATAGCAACACTGTTCAAATCAAGGCAGGTTGAGGCTAGTACTGGGAACAGATTTTCTTGATTACAGCAAGCAAAACTGAATATAATTATACAGACATAGTCCAGCAATATGATGATAATACAGCCTTAAATATCATGACTGCAAAGCTTTGTGCAGATGGCTAATCCAGTGAACTTCTCCAGAGTTTACTTTCTTCACTGTGGTAGTTCCAGTATGTCACAGGCTTGTTTTATGGCAAATATTTTCATCTCCATAGTCCCTCTCTCTCTGTTTGTGTGTGTCCGTAGGAAAACTCATCCCACTTTTCTGAATAATTGATGAGATTACAGCATGAAACAAGGCCTGAGGGCGAGCGAGGACAGAGAAAAGCTTCACCTTTAAAAATAGACCCATGTTCGGCTTGCTTAAAAAAAAAGGAGCAGTGCCATCTATCATTGGACAGCCTGATAATCCATACTGTGACCATGAGGCAAAAGGAGGAACAGGATGAATAGAAAAGGATGAAAATTGGTTCTTAACATGTTTTTATTTTTTAATTTCTTTTTCACAGCTCATTCAGTCCTAGTTTAGTCCTGTCCATCTAAGTGTGCCTAATCATTCCAACCTAATTCCAGGTGCCAGCAAAAAATAAAAAGCCTAAAACTTAAACAGCAACAGCTGGAAAAAGAATCCAGAATAGCCATTTCTACACTGTGATGAAGTCGGTAATTTCTTTATTCATGTATTTATTTTTAGTAAAATCTCATGTATCTAATTATGAAGATGAGATATCAGTTTCAGGCTGTCCTACCTCAGCAATGCGGAGGATGGAGTCTCCATTAATGTCAAAGTTTGGTGAGTAGGTAATACAGAGCAGGACCTGCACACAGGAGAAACACACACACACACACACACACACACACACTCTTAATGAGGGATTAATTCTGTGGTGAATGCTTCTCTTGTCTTTTATAACATGGGGCAGACAGATTTAACAGGTCAGGAAAAATGACTTTAGCTCATATAACATAATTGCAAATCCAAGCACGGCATCAAAAGTATTTGACATTAAGTTACACAGAAATTGGAAAGATCTGTCAACTAGAAAAGAAAGCAGCAAAGAAAAAGAGGTGATGAGCAGAGAGCTCTAAAGAAGCCAAATTACAGGAAACGTTCAAAGAAAAAGCTTCAGTGTTGCCCTTCAGTTGTTAAATGTAACTGCATCCCTTTATCACCTATTATCATTTTCCTTGTTTTCTGTCATATATAAAGTGCTAAACTGGTGGATGTTAATATTGGCATATTAATTATAGCCAAAGTTGGTTTAAAGGGACAGTGGCTGTAAAGGGGGAGGAGCTAAATCAGCTTATTTAAGACAAAGGATGAAGTGGGAGCTGCACAAAGGCCCAGTAAAATAAAAAAGGATTATTTGTGAATCATGCAAACCTACACAAGTAGATTCCAAGAACAAAAATATGGGGCTGGAAATTATGATCATAACAGGCCCACTTTCACATAGGCCTGGTGCACTAAGCAGTATGCTGCAGGAAAACAAAGTAAATATTAGAAAATCAGTTTAGATCCTGAATCATCAGAAATGTACATTATTTCTCAAATTGTGTACTTTCATACATACACCCCTTTTTGTTGCGTGCATAAGTGTGTTCACATTAAGTATAGCTACATGACGTGCACTGTGATTACCTGGACAGTGTACTCAGAACTGTACACTTCTTTCAGTCATTGGTTGCCATCAAGCAATCTTCAGTCAGTAAGAGAAGGAGACATGCCACCAGTGATGGTGCCAACTAGCACGATCGCACTAGCCTGGAAATTTCACTCATTACACCAGTAAGTACCTACTGTACTTGGAGTACACTTGTATAGTTGGAAATATCCAATTAAGACAAATGGATAGATCATCATTTAAGCCCAAAGAAACACACATTCCCAGTTCTTACTTTCATAACTTCCACCTGCAGGTCTTCATGGAGAGATGGGGTGACTCTGATGGCCTCTAACATCTGGCTGAGCAGCTGTTTCTCCAGTACCTCCACCTCCACGCTAGCACCACCCACAAACCTGTCCTCACACAGGAGTTTCTGAGTGGAGAAAGGCACAGCTTCAATTTCTACTTTCCACTTCAAGTTGGTGTCAAAGGTAAACCAGAAATGTTCAAATAAAGAAGAATAAAATCCAAATGAATAAATAAAACCTTTGTTTATATATTTGTGTCTTCCAGTACCTGCATGCCAGTAAGTGCAGTCTGTCCCAGTTTGGTGTTTTTAGACTCCAGAGCCATCTGTAGAGGCAGCAGACAGCGCTCTCTGGAAGTAAATACAACACAACACAGTAATGCAAGCAGTACAGTCACAGCTCTCTACAATCTCTCAAGATCAAGCAAACCAGTTTGAATTTGTAGTTCAGCTAAAACAATCACAGCCAATCAGAGGTTTGTGTAAATAAAGTGAGAAAACATATTCTGGATTCAATTTAACTGAAAAAAAAATGCAAGATTTGAGTTGAAATTAAGCTGAATATAAACTAGTTTCTCATCAGTGATTAGTGGGTGAAAATGGTTATGTTGCATATGTGGAATATGTCTTAAAGACAACATAAAACCCAAATTTGCAGTATATGAAAACATTGAATCATGTTTAAATCTGTGATACTTTCTATTTTCCTACGACTGCAGTACTTTAGGAATACGATTCTGGAGATGTGAGAAGAAAACAGATCAGCAGAATATAAAAATGTTTCCTTCTTCACCTCCATCATAAATCAGTGCCCCTTCTCCATCGTTTGGTGCAAAACCGAAGCATTCAAGTTTAGAATAATTGGAGTAACAACTCAGGGGAGCGATTTACTTGAGCTTCTCTTGTCTGACCACAGATTTCATTGGCCAAACTGTCTGTAATCAAGGCCTGACATGTGAGAGGAATACAGATATCAGTGTCTTTGTCTCTTTGTCACTGGATGGTAAAAAATACAGTATATAAAATGCTGAGCTGTAATCAGCAAACAAAACCAACCCACTCTGATGACAATACACTGGCTGCAGCTATCACACTAATACTACCATTCAAGGGTGAGGGGAGTGCTACATTCATACAACTACATTCTTGTGTCCTTGGAGACATAAGCCCTGTATGCATGCAATATTTGTAATGAACCTCAGCAAAACAAACACTGCTTGTAATTCGGTTTATTCATAGAATTGAAATAAACAGTATCATCTAAAAAGAAATCAAATTAAAAATATAGAAGCAAGAAAGCAAAAAGCTGCCAAAATGGATAGATGATATTTCTTTTTAATGGTCCATATTTTTTGGTCCACCATGCATCCTGTCTAGCACCAACATATTATATAAAGCAGGGCAGGCTATCAGAGAAGACATCTGGTTGCATGTATGGCTCTGTTCTAAGCCATATTCATAATTGGCAGCAGCAGAACACAATAGAGCATCAATGACACTGATTAAGTCAGACAGAATATCAAAGGAGAAGCTGGGCTGGGGGTGAGTTGCAAAGTGGCTTGCAGAAGTGCCACAACCACTTTCCTGGTGAGTTTATGGCCTTGATTGCTGGTTTCAAGTCTTACTGAGTACAACATGGTGTCCGTTTTATAAATTGTGGCCCACAACAACATCCAGAAGGACATTAACCACAGTATTCTTTAAGGCTGCCCTACCTTGTGACTGATTAATATACCATATCATACCATACCATTTGAACTCGCAATGTGATTTGGTTTCTCTGCCAGATCCACCCATCACTCATGTCTCGTTTCAAGCATGGACACGACCAAAATGCTAAGCTTGAGACTTTGCCCTGGGACTTTATTAATCATTAGGTGATGTCATGGTGGCTGCATCCATCTTTTACATACAGTCTATGGGCACCAGTTAAGATGGAAAGTGAAAATGTGATAAAATGCTACAAGCAAACAGACCTAACGCCAATGCAGCAAGCACTGAATGCTGACCTGCTGTCAGTGGTCAGAGTCAAATGTTAGATTTAGGTGTTAATGCTTTTTGATGTTCATTTTGTCCCAAAATATAATGAATAGTGATACCTTTACTCATTTAAACCAAAATATTCTCGGCAACCAAATCCTAAATAAGCTATTCATTGTAGTTTAATACAAGTATCTTTATGTAAACCTGCAATTATGTTTGAGCTGCTGCTGCCCCCCCCGTCTTTCCACTTGCTCTCCATCTCCCTCTTGTTATTTGTGGTTGGTTGAGTCACCGTGCTCTGCTGCTGATAACAGGACACTGAGCTTCATCTCTGCGCTCTCAGGCTGCTCTGAGCTGTCACAACTAAACCACTTCAAATGGGCTGCGAGGAGCCACAGTTTGAGTGCATTCAGACTAACAACAAGCTAAAAAGACAAAGAAAAAGTCAAAAGACAAAAAGAAGAGAATACTGGGACAGAAAAAAAACACAGAATTTTTCTATTTAAACACCAAACTCAGTGTTTTTGAATTGTATTAAAATGCACAAAATATGAATAAATAAATTATAAACTAACTAAACTTTCATTCTGTCAACCAAGGTTGTCCTTTAGCACCTCTTCTTCAGAGACAACTATTGTTTCATCCTTTGTGCGAGTGGCTGAGAGCCCATTTTTTATTAAAGGGCTTGAAGTCTTATTTGTAGAGACAGAAGAGCCCACTGGCTAAGAAATCACTGCACTATATTACAAAGACATTATCATCAATATTTAATCTAATAAGATCTAATAAAACAACACAGATTATCAGATGAATAATTCATGGCGTGTTGGGCTGCAGCCGCATCCAGAATTTATGGGACCATCACAGTCCAGCGACCACCAGCAGCAGCGACAGCTCTCCATTCACTTTACATTTTACTAAATTTTACTCACAGAAAAATTCACAGATTAACTAGATTCCAAACACACTACAGCGAGTGCAAGAATTCATAAGAAAAGAGTTCATATTTCTGTGTTCCTATGATGAAAAACAACGCTAAGCTTCTGGCAACCATATTGCAAATCCACAACTCCATGAAGAGCTGTCTGCACTCTTTAAATGTCCAACTGGACTTTTTTGAATGATTTAATAGACGATTAGGACTTGGACTCAATAACACAAACTCCTCTTAGATTAGAAAGCTCGGGTGTTATCGACGCTGTGTGTGGGATTTTAAATAAGATTTGAAACTAGTAAGTGAGACCAATACCTCACCAGGACAGTGTTTATTGAGGTCAAAGAGCACATGAGAAGTAGGGTCTTTTCCTTGTATGCTTTTGACAATCAGACTTCTTTTAGTAACCAGAGGAGTCGCCCCCTGCTGGCCACCTGAAAGACAGCAGGCTTAAGGCACTTTAGCATCAGCTTCACTTTTCAGACCTGGAAACTACATGCATCCCATGGTTATTATAGTTAACTTAAACTACACTAAAAACTAAAACTAGATGTGAAAAAACATTTTAGTTAACGAAAATAAAAATAAAAACTAGACTTTTGAAAAAAATAATAAAGCTAACAGAAACGATTTTGTGAACTTGGAAAGCAAAAATAAAATAGAACTATAGAGGAAATATCCTTAGTTTTAGTATTTGTTAGGTTACTAAAAATTTTATTACAACTTGCCTGATGAGGCACTGACTGACATGTTTATTGAGCCTCTGGATATCTACAAGACTCAGAGTGTTTTTATTGTAAAACCTGTATTGATTTTCTTAAATCTTGCCTCTGACATATGCCCTCCATTCAATAATAACTAAAAAGACTAAAACTAACACTAAAACTAAGGAAAATTAAACTAAAACTAAACATTTTCAAAAAATAAAAACAAAACTGAAACAAGAAAATTCACTCTGTAAACTGAATGAAACTAAACTGAATTCAAAACAAAAAGTCAAAATGAAATAATAATTAAAAAAAAACTATAATAACTCTGACCCATCCTTCATAAAACAGTCTATGACCACAGCATATATCTGACACAGTCCAACAAAAGTATCCTGTACTGTTTGTTCAGACTGATGGGTTTACTTGAGCAGCTGCAGACACACAGTTGTTATTGTTCCCAGATACTGCAGTTTAAATTGATATTTTCACTGGTAATCAAAACCTCCAAACTAAAGGATATTATTGTTTGAAAATGAACGAACACTGAAACTGAGCTCAGAGCTTGAGCTCGATATTTGCATTATCAACCCAGAAATTATTCCTGTGTCATTTTAATCTATTCAAATCATACAGCTCTGAGAAAATAGACGTAGACAAGCCACAGAGTTCAGAGTAGAAGAGTTTGAATTTTAATCAGGTGATGTGAATCTCACATTGTCTAAGAAGCCTTCTTTAAAACATACCACAGACTGCCAGCATTCTTTGTTTGATTACAGTTTTTAATTACAAGTTTTGACTTCATACTTCTGAAGAGACCTGACACGAGCTGAAATGAAGCTCAAATCAAAATCAAAAGTGTGTTTAACTTACCGAAGTTGTGAAGGGGAAATCTTTGCTGATCCATTCTGAGACTCAAGCATTTCTATTGGAACAAAGAAAAGGAGACAGAGTGATTAAGGTAAATATGCTGTATTGGCTGTACCTAAAACAAAATATAACTTATATCTCTCATAACTTATAACTGTGTTCAGCTCAGGAAGAGGAGAAACCCATTATTTTTGGCACACTATACATTAGATACAAAATCTCTGAATGAAAAGCTGCATTTCACTTAGCTTTATCAATCCAGCACAGAGAAGCTAAAAAGTTAAAGAATAAGTCTGCATTGCATATTTTCATATGTCAACAACCTCCTACTACTACTGTCTGTGTATCCAGAACCTGATAGATGTTATTCCTCTGAGCCACAGAGCCGTCCAAAACACCGGTGAGCCACTGAGTGACACTTCCTTCATCATCATTTAAGTAACACCTGACTGAAAGCTAAAGTGGATAGCTGACTCATTTTTTTATTTACATATTCAGTATGAATGACTGAAACAGGATGCATCAAATTAAAGGTGAGCTTTAAGAAAGCTAAAAATCAAAACATTTGTATAGTCCGTTAAAGCATTCACAGCAAACATTGCATCATCTTGCTGACATGAGATAGACATGAGAGAAATTTTCACCTTGTCTTTAGACTTCCAACAAACTCAGACAGACTGCTACATTTTTATAGCAGAAAGTTGAAATATGAGACTTGCTGACGTCTGTAAAGCCTAGCATCACGGTTTAGTGAACAGCTTTGTCCCTGCACTGTATACTTCCATATATGTGCTGTGCAGCATCCTTTACATCTAGAGATGACCATGACCTGCACAGTGACAGTGATGTTGTGGGTGTGTTTCTATATATGTCAGTCATCTGTAAAAAAATAAAAATAAAAATGAGCAAACAGACCTGATATGTGATGTAGACTTTTTTGGATGAGCCACAATTCAGACCTTTTGTGTATGTGTGCGTATGCAAGCACATGGCTGGTAAACGGCCTGCAGCTCCCTTTGGTCGTCCCCAATTAGGTCTATGCCCTTGGACAAAGTGTATGCAATAATAGTGTATGTGTGTGTGTTTAAGATCACACTATTACCTCTTCCTCAGCACAACCTGAACTCATTCTTTACTTGCTGTCTCAATGAGTTTCACTTGCCTCCAAAAGGTCAAGCTGACCCATCATCCTGTTTAATGCTAATAGTCTCCTTGCTGATGTCAGCGGAAACCATTTTTTCCATGTGTATAAATGGCATTATATTTATATTCTGAGCCATTTCTTCTAACCAGCTTGTGTTGCATGTTCTCATTGTTGTCTCAGCCCAATGAAAAAAGGTGATTTGTGTTTGACTGCCTTGATTAATTAGTCAAAAGTCATTATCACTTATGAGATTTCAAGCTCGCTGGATTAAGTTAAATTAACTTAAGACTGTTATTTGACATAAATTCAAACTTTAACTTTTCTCTCAGACAGTGATCACGCTCTGTATCCAGAGTTCACCTCATTCTATAAACTATGAAGGGGCAACCTGCAGAGCTGAAAAATAAAGCCAACACAGAAATGTAAAAAACTGCAGTTCCTGTAATGTCCACATGAGGCTGGCTTCAAAAGGGAGTCAATCCCCAAATACTTCCTTGTTAAAATGCTCAACTTTACAACAATAAAAAGCATATTTACAGCCTGGCACATCAAACTATTTTGGCTTCTATGGATAGTTTCCCCTCTCACAACAACTCTAAGTGGGCTGACTTTCTTTCATAACTCATCCCCTGGACAATGAAGCTATAGGGGCTTGGCCATGTTGACAGGTGTCCAAATCAGACTCTGCTAATCCTCATCAACTACTTAATAACAATTTAAAAAACAGTTTCCACTGAGTTTTAACATCATGGGAAGTCTGCTGATCTGCCATTTGAACTCCTAACTGTATAAATATAAATTAGACAATTTAAGGTAAATTAACTAGATTTTTTTTTTTTTTTAAATGGTGTATTATGAAAACTAGAAAAGATGACTTGGTTCAGTTAACTCCCTCCACACACACACACACACACACACACACACACAGTGAGACTTGTCTCTCTCACTGAGGCGAGAGCTTGTGAAAAGCACTGAACTGTGCAGACAGACAGTAATGAGACTGAGGAAAGAGTTTCTACTCAAAGTCTGAAATCACCTCCTTGCTGAAAAAGCTTCTCAATGCTTTTTCATGTATGCATAATACTCCAAGTTATGGCATTGACAAGCTGCCCAGGACTAATGGATCAGCAAATATTATCAATGTGTTTTTCTTCTATGAGAATCCAATAAATCAAGCATATATTTCTGACTCTCAAAATTCTGAATTTAAGTTCAACCTTAGTGTGCAAAATGCACTTTCCTTCTGGAACCTTTAGCGTATTTCTTTAAGAAAAGCTGAAATCTGGCATTATAACGCTGATTCCTAAAAGGTACAGCTTTTATTCCTGTTTCTCCACGATGAAGCTCAGCACATGGACATGGAAGTCACATCCCACCATCACTGCTCGGACTAAAGTCTCATCTTTAATTTTCCTAAAGATTTCCTGTCTTCTTGCTCTGTATCATCCCTTCACACACCAGCCTCTGAGGTGAGTGCAGGAGCTGCTCTCAGTTTCCTAAAAGCTAAAAGCAGGTGAACAGTCGCAGGTTTCCCCCTCCGCCTCCTGCTGCCAAACAGCCCGGGGGAGCTGTTGTGCACTCACCACAGGCGTAGACGCAGGCATCGCGGATGCCTTTGTATTTGTGGCCGGACGCGTCTTTCTGCAGCTTTCGTAAGATTTCCTCCATGCTGGCTTCAAAGAAGAGACGACTTTAAAATTTCAGTGCGCAGAGACGCGGCCGAGCCGGGTGGGTCTGTGTATCGGAGGGATTTTATGGGTGCTATGACAGTGACAGCATCCCTGAACCCCCCTGGTGAAGGCGATGATTCATGCCTAACTGACAGCCAATGATGTCAGGCCAGCCGCCAATCCTCTGAAGGTGGAAGGAGGAAGCGCGTGTGCGTATTTTCCATAAATCCGAGGCTTCGGCCTTCGGAAAGAGCAGCGACGATCACCTGATGTGTGACAAATAATCATCACAGACTGTTACCCATCCGGCAGCGGAGAAATTCAACGAATAAACGCCCTTCGCTCATCTCCGTCAGTCATTTATTCCTCCGCACTACCGCGTTTGGAAGTCCGTTCCAGCTGATACTTGTGTTCTTCATGGAAACCAGATCCGGTTCTTGTTATCCCTCACATCAAGCTGCCTACACGGCAGGAGTACGCCCCACAGCTCTGCACGATGAGCGCCTTCCGCTAAAAGGTGGATTTCTCTCCAACCTGGCAACACAGTATTTACACCCGCTCCCTGTGGGGAAGTTTGAAACTGCGGCACGGACGCTGGAGTCACTGGAGTGGGATTTCGTGCGGGCTCAGCCGCCGGCGACAGGTGGAGGGCTCAGGCAGAGCTGATAAGGGATTCTGCCTTCAGAGTAAAGCGCAGCGTAATTCACATAAACCAATTTTATTTTGAAAGTCAATGCCATACATTACAATAAATAAATAAAAAATAATTCCATCATCTTTTAATTTTAGGCTAAATTCATATCTCTACCATGAGCCACAGAGCGGGACTGAAATATGAAGTCAGCCTCCAAGTGCCAAAAACTGTAGTTCTTCTAATGGCCACTTGAGGCTGCTTCTAAAAGAGAGTCAGTTCCACGGACAGTGTAAAAGATGGACGCAGCTTCTGGAATCCCTTAAACCTGCATTCTGTAGATGTCAGTAGGAAAAGGTCTCAGTCCCTCATTTTGGGTCATACTGTATAAAATATTACTCATATTAAAATACTAGTACATTTTGGTCATTCTAAGTATCAGAAAAGAGGATTATCCTGGAAATGCTCATTGGCTAATGAATTGTGATTGACAGGTGATGTCACAGCACCTACATCCATCTTTTATACTGTCATAGATGGTCATGTTAAAATGTTAAACCTTACAGCAGAAATAAATTCAGTTTACAGCACAGACAGTATAAAAGATGGACGTAGTCACAGTGACATCACCCACTGGTTCTGGATTCTGCATTTTGGACATCAGCATGTTTTTTTTTTCTTCTTCATCTTCAACACACAGGCATATTAGTGGTAATAAAACTAATAATAAAAGACTAAAAACATACTAGAAATTCCCTCAACAAAACTGAAGCACTTAACTTCTTGGATGGTCTGTACATCAAAGCAGTCTACAATAGATTAGTCAGCTAATCTATTAAAAATGCCTGACTGCTCATCACTGCCTTTGTTACCTGTTGAAGTTCAGGCTCTGGCTGCTGGGCTGGGGTCAGCACACACTCAGCTTTATCATCACTCTGAGTTCTTGGCCAGCTTTGTGTTAACATGCTGTCTGTGCAGATGGTTGCAAAGAGCTGAAGTTCTGTTAGCAGTGTAATGCAGTTGTTTCTTTTCTGGATGCAGTTTGTACT
>VUQS01066350.1:0-36647 GCA_015108495.1 Heterochromis multidens | reverse complement strand
TTTATTTGCAGGTAGTTAAAGGCAGCACTTTAATTATCAACTTAAAAAAAAAGCACTGCATAATGTGCATCGTGATGACAAAGAAACAGAACACATAGGTAAAGGGTATAGAGGCAAACTAAATACACACAAGCAGGGAAGAGTAATAAGGAGCAGGTTAACTTATTCACACACTAATCAGGGTGGGAGAAAAACAAAGGAGGGAAGTAAAAGCACAGAAAACCACATGAGGACCTAACCTTCAAAATAAAACCGAAGTGTACTCAGGACCAGGACCAAAGTCACACAGACAACGACACAGTCAGAAGGAAAATACAAACAAGTACTGGCAATAGCTAAAAATCTAAGAATTAATGTTAACCAACATAAAGGAAGAGAAAAACCAACAATAATAAAATCATAACCATGAATAATAACCAAGACCATGACAAGTTCAAGTTCCCTGTGTATTTATGTTGCATAAAATAGTTCTCAGTAAAGTCATGATGAGCGGCTAAAGGGGCATCCACACAGGACTAACAGTGCTGTGTCAGCCAGAGACCACAGAATATCAAATTCAGCTACTTCTACCAGCGACAGGTAAAATAATGGTTAGCAACATAAAGTTAATGGGTACTTGGCTTTGAAGCAACGAACAATTGAAGTAAAGAAAACTCAAATGACATGTGATGGTGTGGTAAATACCTTAGAGGGCTACCTGTACAAGTGGATGTACACTAGTGACCAGCCATCAGGTACATAGAGATGCCTGGTAACCTGGTGAGCAAATCGCTTTATATGTCATGTCCATGGGGCTTAAAACTGGACTCATGTACATAAGTTGAAACAAGCAGCGGTCTCATTATTTAATAGGCACATTCAATTTTCAATGATGTATCATTCATGATCCGTAAATTTTGTTATCTCCTTCTTTTGTGCCTTGCAAGACTCATTGTTGCAAAGCATGTTTTAGAAAAGTGGCCTAAGAATACAGATTATTTAAGTAATCAGATGTAGGCTACAATAAAGGGCTTAGTCTTTCACCTTGAAGTCTCTTTTGTTGTAAAGTCTTGTGCCCAGTAAAACACGACTCTCACCCTTGTGCAGCTTGTCAGCGTTACTTTATGTCTCCCTTTGAGTGGATGTGACATTCCTTTTCCAGGATGTATCACTACCATTACCTGTTGAAAAATGAGAGGTCCAAATTTATCCATGTGTCTTTAGTATATAATGTGCATAGTTGCTCACTACTAACAGTGCTGATCTAGCATACTATTAGAATGTTGTGTAATATCAGCTAACGTAATACTGCAATAACAATAAATTAAATAAAAATGATGCCATATTCTCTATTGAAAAGGAGCATTTTTTATGGTGTTTAAAATATGGTGTTTTGAAAATTAAGTACAAATTAGTTGTACTGTTTGATCTGTAAAAGAAAGAAGGCATTTAGTCATGTTGTATTGATTGTGTTAGCTTCATGTAAAAAGTTTATATGTCTGTATAAAAGCTCAAAGTCTTCTTTACTGTGTTTTCACATAGAATATTTCATCCTACATTTTATATTTTATTTTGTAAGTATGGAAAATCAATGTGAACCAGTTGTTTCTGCTGCCTTTTTGTATATGACCATCTTAAATTAAACAAATACATTAAAAAAAACAGATAAAACGTGTAATGATGGAGTTAAACTATTTTATTGACAGCTGGAATAGAATAACAATACACCAAATTGTGCATTTACTCAACAATATAACAGTTTGCCAAAGAATCTGCAAATATGTGTGTTTTAAATGACAGTGCAGTGACTAAAACTAAAGTTACAATATTTTGTCATTCTTCTGATAACATTCAGGACTTCAAGTCAGTAAAACATGAGCAACAAATGGAAAGCAATGCAGATGGGCTTTTGCAGCTTTTTTTTTTATGTTTATGCTAACAGTTGTTGATGCTAATCTATGGGAAGAAAGTAAAATATAAAAAATGCAATATACCTACAAATCAGTGTTTCAAATGGCAATTCTTAACATATGGCATTTAAACAGATACCTGGTAAAATACCTTATTTTACTGCTGTTAATGTTCTAGTAGCAAAAATTGCAAGTGCAACAATGAAGAAAACAAAAGGCTAGGTGTTTTATCCAATAAATGTGTAGCTGACAAAAAGAATATGCATTTCAGTATTTTTCCCTGGATAAATGCTCATCACTAAGGAAAACTTTTCCACTAACATTGCTTCCAGAAGTTGCCCACATCACATGTCCCTGAAAGCATAAGAAGGCCTGTAAAACTGTCTTATAAATTTATTACCCATCCCAAAACCAAAACATCACCTTCCCTTAATATGTTAGGGGCTTTAGGAATATGTAATGTCTGGAAATTTCTTTTATGCCCTTAGAAGACATCAACACATGATTTAAAGAAGATAATTTAAGGCTGTGAATGTTTTAAATATGATGGCTTTGTATCATTGCAGAAATAAAACAAGCATGTTTGCAATAAATTTAGTTCACTCCTCTGCAGAACTGAATGACTGAAATGTGAACTAATCTAGAAAGGTGAGAGGTAAATCTACAAGAAACAGCGCTGAAAAACCCCCCACAAAGTTATGATACCTGATGGCACTTTAATTCTCACTTGGTTCACCCAACCGTAAAATGTGTTAAGTCATGGTAATATGGAATGCTTTGGATGAGATGATCTACCAGATGGTATGTGAGGGAATATGTTTATGAGGGTTGGGGGCTCTAAGGAGGAAAAAAGAAAGTTTGTGGATCGTTGCCTCTGCAACACAGCAGACTGGAGGAGATGTGTTGCTTTTGGGATCCACCAGCCACTGTTTCATAACAGCCACAGAGGAGATGCATCTTCCCTTTCATCCTCCCACTCCTCCACCTCTTACCCGTGAGAGAACATAATTTGATATGTCGAGAAACTTACACACTGTCACTCTAAAAGAAAAGGACACAAAGAGTGCTTGCTTTCTTTCTAATGAGTAAAATCTCATGTACTTCAGAGGAAAAAGATATGGCTGATTTTAGCTCAGGTAACAGAAGTTTATTTCTTCTTCTTCAAAGGGAATTCTTCCCAGTTTCACTTTTAGGTTGATCTTCTGCAAAAACAGACACAGACTTAACACGTTGTACACTATGGTTAGCTCAGAGTGTTTCAGTGACTACACTTTTATGTGCACGAAAAAATAGTTCTCCAGTTTACACATATTGAAGCTATTTGCCGACATTTAAAGGTGAAAACTACATAATCTTAATCAAAATGGGGCAAAGTGTTAATTATCTTTTGGCCTATTTTTATTTAGGTATCAGGATTTAAGTAAGACATATTGCTCAGAAAATGACCTAATTGGGTGCCAAAAAAATATATATATATATTTATAATACTTATTTATAATCATGTGAATGGTAGTTTTTAATGTGTAAAAGCCAGTGGAAGAGCTGGACACACCCTAAAAAATATGAGCAAAACATATAAGCAGCTAAATATATGCAACAAAATTGTGCCCCCACAGTTTTCTCTATGTTTTGGGCATTGATCCCAAATGGTATCATGTATACAATTGAGTACCACTAACATATAAAAAGTAAGGTCTGGTTTTGCAGAATTACAACCTTAACAGTGTAAAAGGACCTCAAAAGGACAAGATTGCAAATGTTAGTGTTTTTTCTTTTTTTAACTCTACTCATTTGAAACATGAAAGTACAATGAAGTGCATCCAAACGTTAACAAGGAAACGATAGCATAATTTTTCTAAGTTTAGAAAATAAGTCTTGATAAGAAATAGGTCAGAATGTTTAAATATCTATCCTGCAAAATATGTGTTTTTTTCTTTTTTGCTCAGTTTGTTCATTTAAGTCCTCACCAAGAAGTGTGGGGAATACACAAATAGTCAGCTGAAATCTCAGTATATCAGAAATTCATTAAGAACATACGCAAAGATAATCATTTTCATGGATGACACTAAAGTTACTTTAGATAATGAATTGAAATGGTGACACTGTAAAACTTTTCCTTTTTTTTCTTTTTTCTTTTTTTTTCGTTGTATTGATTACTTAGTGTGACAATTCTTAGTCCTTAGCCCTGACAAAATGTATATTGTGTATTTAAGGCCTCTACTTACATTACAATTGATAGAAGTACATAATTAACATCCAAGTGGCAGACACAATCAAAATATGGAGGAATGCAAAAACATACATTTTTGGTGCTGAACATGTCAACAGTAACATTTACATACTTCATTAGATCATTCATTTGCCTTCAAAATTACACAATGTCACAGACTAACTCAAAATAAAGCATTGAATTAGAAAATTTACACAATGAGTATTAACAAACAGTTACTTTTAATCCTGGTGACAAGGTTGGCATATAAACCATCTCTCTCAGACAATTACAGAATTATTTTTTTCATTGATTGATTTATTTTTTTGCTGTATACCTTGTTATACCAAATTCACACAAATTCCTGCACCTGTAGCCATCATAGAAAACCCATCATTTACTGCATGCATGCCATACTACTGCTGTCATGCTCCTCCACCTGAGAGAGGAAATGTTAGGAAAGCTGTTTAAGGTTTTATATGGTGCAATTAACAATTGTCTCCTTGATAAATGCTTTATAAACATCTGTTCCCTTGTGTTACACAGGCAGCTGCTGCAGGCGGCTGCTGCAGGTAAGATATAAAGAGATGGGAAACTTCTATGATGGTTACTACTGCAACTTTTTACATCATTTCCAGCTCTCATTAGATAAATCTAGATCATTATCATGCAAGATTACTTTTGTTTTAGCCACAGGGCTACTCTTCTTGGATGCATGTATTCTGCTTATGACTTGGTGAAATAAAACTGAATTCCAAGTGTGTAAACCTCTCTTTCATTGATCCTAAACTGGGAAAACAACCCTCAAAATATGGTAAACTTTTTGGCACAAAAAGCACTAACAGAAACACATTCCTTGAGTCACAGTAAGATGAGTTAATTATTTTAGATCTAATTATACATACTATGTATTTGATACATACATTTGTTGTAACCCTCCCTGCTTTTTAGAATTGCCCTTTTTGACCAGTCATTTTTGTCATTATGTTAAAATTCATTATCAATGTCAGTTTAGGATGTAACAAACAGTTGAGTGTTTTTTAAATCAGAAATACTCATTTAACATTAAGATTTTTACTGATATGAGACACTACATGACACTTTTGCTGGAACAAACATTGAAAAAAATGGAAAGACACTGAGTTAAAATGACACTTTTGAGAAAGTGATTTTCAGTTTCTGCATTCAGTGTCTAAGCGTTTTGAGGGTATTTTAAATCATAACGATTCTACTGCCCTGTAGTTGCTTGTCATGTGCAGACATTAAGACATTTTTTCAAAGCAGAAAAATATAAAGTTTTGGAATCACATATGTTTAAAAAGTCCCTCTATATAGAAATAACATGCCTCATGATCATTTAACTTGTTTTGTTTTCAATGATAAATCTTACCGCAGTGAAAATCACTACTTACTCGTGTCATTTTTCAGAGTTTCTATAAAATGACGGACAAATGGAATGACTGGATTTTTTCTGATTATTGCTTTACAGAATTTAGCTAATTTGTTTGGAAACAGATACAGCATTAATATCCCTGCAACACTGCTACTGGCAAAAGAGAGGCCATTTTTGCAAAGTCTTTTAGAGTAAAATTGCTCCGAATTGGGTGATTTGATTAAAATATTAGCAGATAATGGAAGATTTTTGTCCTAAAATTTTCTTTTAAAGTAAAAATAAATAAATAAATAATGAATTGGCTTAAATTATTTTATCTGTACTTCTTTTTTATTTAGATTTATCATATTGTCTGTTAAAGAAAAAGAAAACTAAATCAAATTTTGTTACCTTTGTCAAAATCTAAAAACATTTGCTACATATTTAGACCAACTTTAGATTAACAGTTGTTGGGTCTCAACCCAATGTACTGTATTTCACTTCCTTCTGTGTAGCATATAGCTCATGCTTAGTCTTATTAAGTTGTTTGTTAATTAATTAAAGTTTAAATTAGTCATGCGAATGCTACCAGCTAATGCTACAATCTTACAGTAACTACCAAGGATATCACTTCCCTCCCTCAGAGCTTTGATATTTATCAACTAAGTCATTATAGGTTAACTTTGGCTCACTCCAGAAGAGACTAACAATATTTACACATAAAAAGACATTAAGAATCATAAAGTGCCCAAATAAAATACATATTCTTTTGCTCTTCAATAAAGTATAAATTTCTTTACAGTGTGCACATTGTGTTCCCTTTAATTCCACCTATTTTTGTGACCTTTTCTGAAGTCCACAAAACCTGACGTCAGTCCACACAGATCCTTTGTTTGGATGATGCAAAGTACATTTCATGCTTCCTTCCTCTCTCTTTCCTTTTTTCCTCCCTCTGTACTGAGTCGTAGCATGGCTAATCACCAGGTGCCTTGGCGTTCTGTGGATTAGGACTGTAATTTAGAATAAAGGGGACGCTTCTCTGCACAGCCTGAATACTGTTGTCAGATGTTGTAAGTGGTTGTTTCTATTCCTCCCTCATAATGGCACATGCCGCAAGGTAATTGAAGAAGAGGAAGGAGAAGACACTTGCTGGTAAAAATTGGCACAGTATAAACTGTTATTAGACAACTGTTAGCCAACGCTTTAAAAATAGTGAGGAGGAATCTATTTCTAAAGTATTAGCAAAAGTACAACTACATTTAAACTGGGATATACAGGAAATTGTCAGGCCAATGCTGTAAAGTAGCTTTTGTATTAGCTTGTTGTTTTTCAGTGCTACAACTCACATACAACAGTGCCTCCTGCGCTTAATGTGAATGTGGAATGTGAAAACTGTATCAAACCAAATAAAAATAAAACACCTGGCTGTTTCATGCTAGGTGCATGTAGATTGTGTCCTGATAAAGTTTAACATAATTTAAACATGCTAATCACATGCATTTATGGTTATCTGGTTTGAATTCTAATCATAATCTAATACAATATAGTGCATGCATAAAATCCAATTTAGTGTGGCGGTGACACTATCTAGCATTTTCATAACATTATGTATGAGGAAGGATTCTGGATGACACATTATTTGGGGAGGTAAATGTTTTTACACACCGCACTACCTGAAGTGTTTCAGCCAGTCGGATTTCAATTACATCTGGTCTCATACTCTGTAAATCTCTAATTGGACATAATCTGTGCCATAATCAATTCAAGAAACAGCCAGCTAAAATTAGGTTTGGGATTTTTTTTTTTTTTTTTTTTTTTTTTTTTTTTTTTTTTATCACCCAAGGATACATGTTTTCATTCATGTGTGTCATTCCAAACACAACAGTAACTGATGTGATTGAAAACAATCTGAAAACTCAGCTAATACCAAGATACATTGCAATTAAAAAGTACATGCTCTGATGGTCATAATGGCACATGGTCTTATGTGGTCTTATTCTTCTAAGCCATATAAATTCACTCTTTGACCAATTTATACCTGGCATTCCAGGTAAATGCAGTTAACAGGAGAGAAAGCCAGGACTAGTCCAGACCCACAACATCAGGTCAAAATCTTGATCCTTCCAATAGATGACAGGGGTTTCATTCATGTCTACTCCACTCGTATCCTGTACATATTACCAAATACATTGAACAATGATGGGCCAAATGTGTGACACAAGAAATGTAAAACAGCCCAAATGCTAGAAACCAAGTAATGTCTTGGTCATTACAACACCTAAATTTATATATTCTTTGAAAGCCTCCCAAGTTCTGCTATGCACACATCCATTCACCAACAATGCTCCAGCAAAATGAGATGGTGGTTTGTCAAACAATTTGAGGACAGTCTCACTTTCTCCCAGGACTCGTGGGTAGACAATAACACTCAGAAGCTGCCCAGCCCCTTAATGAAGACACAGAAAGACAACAAGCAGTCCTGGGAATGATAATTGAATGTAGGCTGTAAAGAAGGGCTGTAGCTGAAGCGAAGCTGAGCCTGCAGTGTATCGTGGTCCCAATAGGATGTAATCAATGTTGGCAACCAAACCCTCTTTTGAAGTATCCTCATTAACAAGGTTTTTGTTTTTTTCATCAAAGAGATCTGAAGAGAAAAAAAAAATTCCTTCAAGTCTGAGGGGCAGTCGGTCGCAACAACAAAAGAAATGTGCTTCCCATGAGTCTCGGGAAATAGTCTGATACAATATCAAAAGATTTATAACACATTTCCAATGAGAACCAAGATGACCAACTGGTTTGTAAATTAATTTCCAAATTAGGGTAGTGATTCAGTCCTCAGTGTAGTTTAGCCTGTTAAAGTGCCCTTGAGTGAGATACTTAACATCTACCTGCTCCAGGGGCAGCACTGCCTGGCTGACCCAAGTGCAGCAATACAGGGTATAGAAAATCTCTGGACTTGGCTGAAGCAATGGAAACTTAGCCGCAACATCAAAACTATACATTTCTGCGTGAGTCTTATGATCGCTCACAACAGGGCCCAATGGTGCTCTCCAATGACATCTGGGATGAGTGGCGGATGAGTGGTGCCATCGTTGGATCCACCATGGAGGAGGTAGGGAAAAGCTTGTACCAGCCAATCACCATCGTGCTGAGGTCCAGCTCTTCCAATAGGATTCGAGCTACACCCATGAAGCATTTGCGGTCCATCCGTCCATAGTTGCCCCAAACAATAACCTATGGAAGAGAGTTGTAAGATACAAGTTAGAAGGTAAAACGTATATATTCCTATCATAAAAACCAAAATATTTATTTCTTGCATTTGTATTTTTACATTGAGAAGAATTAATATATATAAACTCAGGAAGTGATATAATGTCTTACTAACATCTTTTCAAAAAATTATTGAAACACATAAATATGATAGCCTACACCAGTAATACACCATACATTAAAGTATATGAATTTCTAAACCAAGGATCTGAATATTTTAACCGTCCACTCTACTTCAGGTTCAAAGCCACAAACCAGTAAAACAACACTGATGAATGTTAGTTCATGTAGAGTTAACAGATCTGTATGTGTCAAATTTTAGGAGGAACAAATATAGGTTTAAAGATACTTCTAAAAACAAAAGTTGGTTAGGGCAAAGCATAAGTAATATGTAATACTAAAATAAAAACGTAAGACCAGGGACATTTGCAGCAATGGTAAAATTCAATTCAATTCAATTCAATTCAATTCAATTCAATTCAATTCAGTTTTATTTATATAGCACCAAATCACAACAGTTGCCTCAAGGCGCTTTATATTGTAAGGTAAAGACCCTATAATAATACAGAGAAAACTCCAACAATCAGATGACTCCTTATGAGCAAGCACTTGGCGGCAGTGGGAAGGAAAAACTCCCTTTTAACCGGAAGAAACCTCCAGGAGACCCAGGCTCAGGGAGGGGCAGCCATCTGCCACGACCGGTTGGGGGTGAGGGGAGGGAGACGGGACAGAAAACACAGCAAAAATGCTACGAGTACATTATATTTATTTTCTAAAATCATTGCAGTTGACAACATTATATAACATTATCTCAACTTTGCTATAACATCACAGTTACACTAATAAAATATGTCGTATTTACTTTCTTCTTTAATGTTACTGCAGCGTTGCAAAGAAAGTCTCTGTGTGGTCTGGTTGTTTTGTGACTCAAGAGCAAAACATCACAATGTCACCAGTTTGTATTGTTGCAAACGTACAAAATCATGAATAAATGCAACGTTAGCATCATATAATGTCTTTGATATAATACAAACACATTATATATGAGTAATGTGTAGCAATTCATGTTTACAGAGCCT
The DNA here is from genome assembly GCA_015108495.1 of Heterochromis multidens. Taxonomy (NCBI): domain Eukaryota; kingdom Metazoa; phylum Chordata; class Actinopteri; order Cichliformes; family Cichlidae; genus Heterochromis; species Heterochromis multidens. The sequence continues at coordinate 26,828 of VUQS01066350.1, read as the reverse complement.
ACTGAAAAACTAAGGCTGAACTAAGAGAATGGGGTTAATTATTTGCCTTGGTAATCTGTACTAAACCAATCAATCTTGACAGTTATCCTCTCTAGTACAGCAGCACAGAGAAAGCTTAGGTGTCAGTAAAAGTAAATAAAGAGGTACTGTGCGTGAGAGGGAAGGATGATGGTGGTGCTTGGAATCATGTGTGTGTTTTCACTTTTGTAGTCCTCTTTCTCCTGACATCCTGATAACATCAGGGCTCATCTCAGACCACCCCACAGCTTGTCAAGGAGTGGACAAAATAATCAATATCCTTCAGCGAATGTGTCCACTCATGTGGTGGTCTTGTGTGTCTGTGCATGCCAGCACACCAATTTCTTTGGTATGTGTTAGTGTGTGTCTGCAAGTGATTTCCAGAGAGATTCAAAGGTCAAATCTGATTCAATCTAGTCTTTCTTTCTTCAAAGAAGGAGAATCTATCTCTTTTTTCTGATCAGTTCTTCAAACAAGGTCTTGACCTTAGCCTCTACAAATTAGGAGAGAGACACTGACAAGGGGAGAAATGTGTGTTAGAACAGCAGAAACTGGTTGTTTGTTAGCTATGGAGGATGAAATCCACAGTGTCCTGGATCCACAATGGCTGCACTCTCTAGGAAGTAGACAACAGCTCAGAGAAGGCAATAAAGCATGCTGTTATAGCCAGAATCAGTACTGGAGCTCAGTAATGCTTTTGTGCCTGAATGGGAGCAAATCCCTCCAGTGGAAACCTTTCTTAGGCAGTGTAAACAGCAGATTAATGCCCATTATTTTGAAATGACCTCTAAGTTTTGTGGTTTCGTGACTATTTGAGGGTAGTGTCAGAAGAGATTAGGTTAAGACAGCTTGAATTTGACCAGTGAAGCAACCTGGACATTGATCTATACGCAAAAGCACTGGGCAGAATTACCTCACCTTGTGAAGCAAATGTACTCTGTTATAAATATTATTATGCCTGAGGTTTAGAGTAAAGAAATCCCATATAGCCTAGTGAGATTATTCCAAATACCCAGCATGTCATTTTCTAAGCCACTGACAGTTTGACAGCAGAACCTCCCCCTAGTTTGAAAAGACAGCTTAATAATAAATGATTGAAAAGAGTCAGATAAAAGAGACACACTGAAAACACACACAAAGTAAACCCTGGATCTGTTTTTAATAATAGTGAAAACAGAAAGAGGGAAATAACTGCACCATAAACTTAGAAATTTAATAATACCTGTCACTCATTTTGGTTGTTTTTGTTGTTGTTGTTCATCAACATTGAATAAAACACAATCTGCCTTTAACTACTTAATTTTAGATTCTAAAAGAAATACAATAATGACTCTTTAAAATATTAAGACGGAGATACGTAGAGACCTTTTGACTCTAAATAGATTCAAACATCAGCCCAGAAATTAGGAGAAGCCATTCCATTTAACGAAACACTCAATACTGTTAAAAGCAAAATAAAAGAATACTTGCTAATCATCAGAGAGCACAAGATAAGACAGAAAATAAGATGATCAGTGGAAGAAGATAATGCAGAGCAAAGATGAGAAAGAGCAAGACGGATAACCAATAATTAAAAAGGATGCCCTGAGGAACAGGTTATGTAATGGTAGCAGCAGTAGAGCAGCCACAGCCTCAAAAACACACCAACCTGACCTCAGTTTATCACACATACACCTGTCCCAGTGACATGTACAGTATACTATTCAAATCTGAAGCAATACAAAAGTCAGAATGTCTAGAATACCTGTTATCAGCGTCAGTATAATTTGCATATGTCAGTTATGGTCCTGTTTCTTTAACAAGATAACAGTCTTTACATATTTCTCTATATTTTTTAAACATCATCTAGTGTCCTAGAATATTTATGGTGTATATGTATTAATATGCTAACTAGCCATGTGTTGTTTACGCTAACCAGCCACGTAAGATCCTCTAGGTAAAATGGAACCAGAAATAAACCAGAATAATAGTGCCATGGTCTCTTTTCCATGTGCCTGCTGTGTTCCACCATCTGCTTCCCATCGCTGTCTGTGTGAGTTTATTCTTTGGCCAACTTTCATTTTACCTCCTGCCTTATTGTGAAGGTTAGTTCATCGTGGTTTTCTGTGTTGTCACTTCACCTCTTTGTTTTCCCTTTCCATTATTGTCTTGAGTCTATTCTCCCTCAGTCTTTTTACAGGTTGTAATCCTCTCATGTTTCTAAGTCTCCTTAGTTGTTTTCTCCTCTTCACTCCCTCTTTACTGAAGTTCATTGATTTGGGATTTTTTCACTGTCTCGGACTCATCTACCTCAATGTGCAGTGCTTTGTTGTTCTTATCACTGAAGTTAATAAAGTACCTTTTCATTCAGTCACCTGAACAGTCCCCTTGGTATTCTGTTCACTTTAAGTTCACAGTTTTGGCAGTGTGACAAATGGAGTCTCATTTTAGTTCAGAACGAATCATTATAAAGTGATCATGCAGGGTGGCATCCTATTCAGCCCCTTATGGCCACCCCCTAACCATGGATTTGGAGAATCATTACACACTTGGTTGTCATGCACTGAAAACGCAATAAAGTCATACTGTATAAAACTTTCATCTACCCCTTATAGCCATGCCACATTTATAAAATGTTCAAAATAGGGAAAAATAAGTCTCCAAGAATTAAGTATTTTATGACGTCCAAATGAAAGTTGACAAACAGCTGTTCTAGTTAGCTTTCGCACTTGATATATTTTGGTAAGGCTGGAAAAATAGTGAGACCAAGTTTTTGAATGACTTTTCAGTGTAGACTTAAGCAGCTTTCTGTTTTGCTAGATCAGTAAGTGACAAATTGAAAACTGCTGCTGATTTCAGCGATTTTCATTATCCAGAATGAATGAGTTTGATGAAACTTGAAGGACAGTGACATGACAGCAGATAATTAAGAGGGAGGCGTTCAGTGGCTAATTACACAGTGAGGGGAGCAGCAGAGCAGCCAGAGTAAGAGCTGCAAGCCTCTCTACTGAACACTATTTCTACCTGCTGATTACTGAGGAAACACTGTTAAAAGAAAAAAAATCCATAAAAAGTATGATATTCTGGCATTTGGGGCACTACAAAAATACTGTAAAATAACAGAAATTTACCATTTCATAAAAATGCTGAAATTTTTTGTAATTAAAGTACAGTTTTGTAAGTTTAATTTAAATTTAATTAGATCTGTGGGTGTTTTACATTAAATAAAGGTATTTATCTGTGTAAAAACAATTGTCATGATCCTGGGTCTGTGACCCAGCGTTTTGGGTTCTGGACTTTCAATTCCCAGAGACTGAGCACCCTGCACCCGTTCCTGTCCCTAGGGTGAGGATGGCCAGGGCCCAGCCTGTCCCTGCACCTGTCCCTGTTTCAAGGGTTCAGCATGAGCATCCCAGCCTCCAGAGTTGGCTATGAGCCCTGCACAGCCCCAGTCTCCAAAGTCGGCTGTGAGTCTTGCGCAGCCCCAGCCTGTGAATCCTGTCAAGCCTGAGGGTTGTTAAGCCAGGGCCAGTCTCCCTGCCCGCGTCTAATGACCCCGGGTCCCAACCAGAGATTATTGTCTCACCCTGGCCAGCCCAGAGACTCCTTCTCCGTCCACATCTGCTGACGGCGGGCCCTCTCTACCTGCCTTTGCCCTGGCCAGTCCAGCGACTTTGGTTTGTTCCTGCGCCTTGTGCTGAAAAGCCTGCCCAGTCCGACCCAGCAGACCCCGAGCCGCCCCAGTGGTCAGAAAAGACTGTGTGCCCTGCCGAGCAGCCTGAACCTGAACCTGAACTTGTTAGTTCCTTGCCGCCTGTGTGTGAGCCTGAGCCTGAGCCCGTGGGTCCCTTGCCGCCTGTGCGTGAGCCTAAACCTGAACCCATGGGTCCCTCACCACTTGTGCGTAAGCCTGAGTCAGAGTCCAAGGGTCTGTTGCTGCTCGATTCCAAAGGTCTCCACCTCCTCTGCTTGTCACCTGCTGAGCCTCCAGAGGAGTTTTGTCTCCTATGTTCCCGGTCTGTAGAGGGTCTCCTTCTTCATCGCCTCTGCTGGCCTCTAGAGAGTCCTTTTTCGCTGGCTCCAAGCCGTGCCACCCGAGAGTCTCTTTTGCCATCGTCAGACCCCAGCCAAGCCACCCGGGGGTCTCTGTCGCTGTCGTCGGTCCTCTGCCAAGCTTCCGGAGAAGCTTTGTCTCTGCCACTGGCCACCTGGCCGGCCCCCATAGTTGCTCCATCTCTGCCTCTGGACCCAGCATTTTGGGTTCTGGACTTTCAATTTCTGTTATTTAATGTTCTGTTTGATTCTTAGTTTATTGCAGTTTTTGCAGCTTTTAGTTTTGTATCTTCTCAGAGATACTTCCAGGTTGGTTTCTTTATATTTACATTCTCAAGTTTTTTAGTTGTAGTTATCTGGGTTAGGTTCATATTTGTAGTTTGGTTGTATTCCGTTCCTTGTTCCCTGTGTTCTTGGTCCTGTGTCTCGTGTTTTGTTACTTCCTGTTTTGTTTTGGTAACCTTTGTCTTGTGTGTTCTGTGTTCAGTTTTACTTTTCCCCTGCCTCGTTATGTATATATTTTTCAGCCTTGCTTTCCACCTGTTCCCTCTTCCTTCATTATCTAGTATGTATTTATTGTCTGTCTTATGTTCAGTGCACATCATACAGTTTGTTCCCCGCCTGTCTGCCCATCAGGTTTCCCCACTTACTTTATGGACTTTGTGTTCTGTGTTTTGCCTGTTTTTGGATACACCTTCTTCAAATAAAAGTTGGTTTTGTTTTTGCCACTTCGTCTTCAAGTCTGCTTTTGGGTCCAACTTCCTCATCTCATGACAATAATACAGCCAAACACTGTTGTAATCAGGCTTAAAATTACAAAAAATTACTGTTATTAGTTGTTTTTGTTTTTTTTAATGTAAAAAATCTTGTACATTTAATCCCTATTTAATGTAATAAAATGATATACCACCCTTAAAAACTTGTAGCTCTGCATGTTTGATTTGGCAGATTTTTTATGCTAGATGACTTTTCTGATACAATCCCAAAGAGATTTGTGTCTTACCTTTGTAAAAAATGTCGAGAAAATTTTATTTCAATTACAATATACTCTTAATTACAGTTTAATTACAGATCCTATCAAGTACATATTCACTATTAAGATATGGTTTCGCACAAAGGCATGTGCATTTAATGGATATGAATTTTGAAAGCCTTAATACAGCATTTTAATACAGCATTAATATATTTCAATTTCCAATATCTTAAAAACATTTTATTACTACCACTAAAACAATCTACTACTACTAACACCACTTCATTACTTCATAAAAAATTTTCACTTATTTAAAACTACACAAAAATATTTGGCCTCTGACACTGGTTGGATTACATAAATTATAGCATAATGAGAATTAGTTTTATAGTGATAACTCTTATAACTCTTTTTTTCCTTTGCTTTTACAGTGAACCTGGCACACATCAGGTTACAACACACATTTACTTACAAAACATGACTAAATAGATTATAGCAGGATTAAAACAACAATATGAATGACTTGGAAAAAAAAAGAGAAAAATGAAAAAAAAATTTAAACCAATAACACAAAAAGAGGATCAAAGAAAGCCAATTAAAAAGGAGATTATTTAAAAGGAACACATATAGGAGGAATGAAGGGTCTAAGTCTGTCATAACAACCAGTTTCTGTCAGTTGCTCATTTGTGACAGTTTTGATGAAGACAGCATTTTTAATGCTGAAGCTCAACCAGAATCAGCTCAAACAGTTTGCTAATGCCTCAGGTCAGATTGTCACTGTAAATGTCAACCTCTGGTTTTTAACTTCGTCCGCTCTTTCTCCTCTATACCACCTGAATGTTTTCCACAAAATCACAAAATAACCAGCAGACTGATTAACAACTTATACTCCGAAAGGTCCAGGGGATGTGGGGAAGTAACAAAAAGTGTCCAGGTTGTAAAAGAAGACAAGAAGGCAAATTCGGCAATTGAATAAATGTTTTTTTATTCAGTAACTAAGAAACTGTTATTAAGAAACTAAAGTAGACCGTCAAGCTGCTATCCCATCAGAAGAAAAACACAACAAAACCTAGAAGTTGGTCACTAAACAAAAAGAGTAAGTCAAAACAGATAAATGATCAATACCCTCCTCGCCTCAGCCTCAGCCTCAGCCTCAGCCTCAGCCTCAGCCTCAGCCTCAGCCTCAGCCTCAGCCTCAGCCTCAGCCTCACAAGCTCACAAGCTCACAAGCTCACAAGCTGTAACACAAAGGCTCTCTGGCACTGGAGTGCTCTTCTGTCTAGCCTTAAGTACTGTGGCCTAATTGCTGAGTAGAATCAGCTGCACAGAAGGGTGGCATCTAAGGCTGGAGAGAGAGCAAGACACACCCACTGGGTCAAAATCACAGCAGGTCCTGCTAGGGCTGTAACATAGTGCCATGGTGTGGATTAGCTTGCTCCCTTCTGAGGGAACATAAACTGCAAATGAATACAAAATAGTTCTGAATGATTACCTTTATACTATGAGGAAATATGCTGACCAGCATCCAAACTGCAATCTGAATCATTTGATGAATTTTAAAATCATGTGATTCGTGGGCTTTGAAGTAATCAGATCCCTAAAAAAGATGGAAGTAGCCACTGTGACGTCACTGACTGGTTTGTGAAATATATGTTTTTGATAATAACATTTCATCCTGATGTATACTTTATGTGAACATACGAAAGATTATATCTGCCTTACTCTGACATGTTACCTTTGTCGTTGTCAGGCTAGGTTTTGTTGAGTTTACCTTACAAAGCAGCTGGATTCTTGCAAAGTTTGCAAATTTGATCAAGAATACATTTGCTATACTTTAAGCTTTGTACTTGTTGCCAAGCCACTGTGGTTTGTACCAATGAGTATCCTCTGAGGAACTATTGGAACCCAAGGGGGTGTTTTAGGTGTAAGAACACTGCATGGTGATGCTATCTTACAGTATTTATAGGTTTCTTTTATATACAATTTTTCCTCACAGAGATGATAAGAAATGTTTACTGATATGCTAACTACATAGACTGCTTACTAACTTTCAAAGCACCTCAGACTGTGGCCCACTTTACTTCCTTTTCAGCACTTTTATACAATATTGTATGATTTCACAATATGGTTAGCCTACAATAGATTCAACTTTCTATGTATTTTTGAAAGTGTCTGCCCATGCCCAACTAGTTTCCAGAGACATCTTCTTGGATTGTTCTGTGCAACAAACCTCATGGCACATCAACTTAGGTGTATCTTACCTGCACCACTTTCCCCTGTGGGCTCTCAGAGAAGACCAGGACCTGGTTATAGAGAGGATCCAGAGACTTTCTCACTGACTTGGTCTTCTTCTTGGCCACACAGACTCCATTCTCCAGAAGGTAAACTTTAATGTAGGCCGCTGGAATGACAGCAAACACATACAGTAAGTTAAACCTATTCATTTTTAGTGACTCCTGAAAATATCCAAAGGTTTAGAGCTTAAAAGTAGGCTCTACTATAGGTGAAGAGTAAGTAGACAGACACTAGTGGAACTGCTACTTTAAAAAAAAAAAAAAATTATTATTATTATTATTATTATTATTATTTACCTTTTTCAGGTGATTGAGAACACCTTCCTACTTAAAATTATTTTAAGACAAACTAAATGAAGTTGTAGCAAAACAATTTTGCTCCAAAATCTAACGTTTTGTCATTGTAAATGTTAATTTCAATATAACTTCCTGTATATCACATTTTGAAAACTACATTTCCAGTAAAACCAGATGATGAAAATGGAAAAAGTGCAATGTTTAGGACACCGAGAAAGAACCCATTATTGCTAAAGATAAATTTTTGTAACAAAAGTATCCACTTTATTAACTGTTATTTCAAGTATTTGGGGGTTTACTTCTGCTCTGGCTGAATAATTTAGTTCTAACTTGCTTTTCACTTTTCTATTAACTAACTGGATAACTGTAGGCACTAAATAAACTAATTGGTTAGGTTTAGGAAAAGATTGTTTTCTCAGTTAAATATATACCTTTTCTTATTCTGCAAAGACAGCCTGTTATTGCACTGATGCATGCAACTGTGTGTAATGACAGATATATTTACTTATTATGGTAGTAAAAATGTAATTGTTGTTCTTGGTTTAGTGTATCCATGTTGCATGCAGAATGACATTTGTTCAGTTCTCTAGTGGGATGAACCAGACAGTTGATCATGTCAGCACTGAGCTGTGAATGAAGCTGTAATATTGTGTAATCATATCAACAAACCTAAGATGAAATTATAACACATGAATGTGTAACCTTCAAATGTTCTAGCCAAGATACTGGTCATGATGTTCCTATCTAACCTTGCAAGATACAGGCTAGGGAAGAGGTCTTTTGTATAATGTTGTGGTAGATAACAAGATAGGAAAAAATTAGGCACTGGCCCATTAAAATCTGGAGCAGGCATATCCTTTGTCTTTACACTGCACATGGAGTTCCTTTTATCTCTATCCCTCCCTTGTCATGACCATGGCTTTCTTTGAGTTACAATAAACTGCTCTATGCTCATTTGTCTCTCCTTTGACTTTTGTTTGTGCTTTCCTCTGTTTATTTTCCTATTCTCTTTTATCTCCTCTTCATAGTTTTGCCCAGATACTTTTTTGTCCCATTTTGATGACACAGTTTTGCTCTTATGCATTTGAGATCAGTGCCTGCTTTAATATTATGCAGTGGCAGGGTGCTACAATCAAAGTTAACAATATGATCACTCTGACCAGAGGAGGTGTGTAATACTGGACTGGAACTATGGATTAAAATCTGAAGTCAGAGCAACAACATGCGCATTTCACTACTGCATAAGCAGAGACAAATGCAGTTTTTACTTATTTAGTGTATCACCTGCTTCTGCTCCATTCCCCCCTATTCACTCCTGTATTTTTTATATTTTCAAGTACAAAAACTATGTTTTGGAAGCTATATCCCATTAGTATTAAATGTGCCCTGCAGGCTGTTGTGTATGTGAAACTAACTCTATTTGCTGGCTTGTAAAGCATTCGTGTGCAGTAGGAACAGCAGTAAACCAGCCTTATAAATGTTAAATTTGGACTCAGAACACCTCATGTTTTTGGTATAAATGGCATTCTCTGAAAAAGAGAACTCAGTGGCTGATCACAGACTAACCTGGAGGTCCCTTTGAACCTGGTTTCATGGTGAGGCCTCTGGCCTGGACAACCTCCACCTCCAGTCCCCCATTCCGCTCCATCAGACCGATCTCTACATCACCTGATTGGGTGAAAAAATTAGGATGAAGGAGGTGAATTAGAGTATTCAAGCTCCGCTTTTTTAAAATGTGATGATTCTTTATTTTGTGATGTTGGAAACATTGTCAAGTAACATAAATAACAGAAATCCACAGAAATGAAGAATGAAAAAAAAAAAACATTAGTTACTGTCTGAATATAGACTTTCTCTAGACCTCTGTTCAGTCTGACTTCTTTGTACAACTAGAGTAGTTGCTTTAGTTGGCCATTAGAAAAAATTAAGACACTTCACATTAGCATTCCTTTTCATACCCAGAGCCTATATACATTTTTATTTACAGTCTAAGGTCGAGACCAAATCTCAGAGCCGAGGGGAAGACAAGTTCAAAACAAGTTCAGTTTACTGTGAGACCAAAACACTGCATTACATAAATTTGACTATGAGGATTTTCTCCAAGGCAACTTGCAAAGATGTTTGTGATGGACAAAAAAGTGTAAAATGCAAAACTGCTAACAATGAGAAAAGTTATAAATCTCAGAGCATTTCCCATAAAGCATGCTGATTTTTGTCCAAATGTTTTGAATCTTCAATCTCCCTTAGCAATAAAAATAAGTTAGTTAGCATTACTATAAAGACGATTAACAGATGCACAAACATCTTGTTTGTCTCCTAACCTCAAGCCCCTTGAATTATGTTAAGCAATATGTAGTGAAACATAAACTTCAATCCAATCAACTCTGAAGCTTTTTTTTTTTTTTTTATGGGTAATGCTTTTGGTTTTGGCTCAGTCTCAGTACTCTCATTTATCTCAGTCAGGTGGCTGATCACAGAAAAAAGCAGTAAAGACGGTAAAACATCTAAGAGTCCAAGCTTTTACTGCAAAATAAGTAAGTAGGTAAATATGTCATCCACACCTATCATGTAATCATAGCTCTGTGTGCTTTTCTGCCAATAATGATCAAAGTCATTTCATGGCCATTTTAACATTACTGCACTTTTCATATGAAAATTATGTGCACATTTTAATAATTTCCCTCATTAGAAGTAACTTCTGAATAAGAGTGTTAACTAAATGTCCCCAAAATGACAAATATATGCCTTTGAAAGTGACACAGCTCAGATGACAGCCAAGTTATTCTGGGTCCTCTGACATTATATAATGTTGGACCAGGCAGCAGGTTTGGAGTGGAGCTGGTCCAGTCAGTGTCACTGTTGTCAGGCCAAGGACACTGTCTGCCTGCCAGTGAGGAAACTGACCCACTTACAGTAAATCACTGCTGTAGAGGACAGACTTCATACAATATATCCAGTATATACAGCCTGGAAATGAATAAATGCTGGGGATGATGAGAAAAACAGTAAAAACTCTGATTTATGAGGCACTTTCTTTGCCAATGTAAAATGATTTTCAACAGCCATTTGGTTCAGTTTTATGAGGGTAAAGCAGTTTTTTTTCTTTTTTTAATTTTCTGACCCATTTTTTATGGAGAACTTTTGTTGTCCCTTTCATTTCACAAAATATAAGCACTACTTTTGACCCTCAAATTCTAATAATTTTATTATTAACTTAAAGATAACAAAGAGGGAACACTGGTTTTTAATCTACAGAAACAGAAATATAGAATTAAATAAAAATTGTACTGTCTGTAGCAAAATAATTGAAATTTCAATCTTCACTTACCCATGGATGTTGTTGCCAGTGTCTGTCGCCCAACAAACTGGGCTGGTCCCATCCCATCCAGGAAGTCACTGAACTGAGCATCAGACGCCAGACACATGCCACTGTAGTTAAGACTGCAGAGGGAGTGAAAAAAACAGACAGACAAAGATACGGATGGTTAAACATGACCAGACAGTGCTCAGTGCAGTTCAATTAGCAGGAGAAAGTGAGTCAAAGACTGAAAGATAATGACACAATGGAAGAGAGGAGTAACAGAATGGGGACAAAAACAATCTAGAGGAATAACAAGATAGGGAGAGGGAAAAAAAAAAACAAGAATAAAGAAAGAACTGATAACCAAACACCATTTATCACTCTGCTTTCAAATTAGTTAAACTCACAAAATTTAAATTGGCTTCCTGAAACAAAACTCAGAAGCTGGCTCTAGAGTTTGACCCCATGTGTCCTTATTTTGTGTATTTTTTATGTGTATACGAATCAGCTCAGAGTGCTTTGGTGGCAAACAGCCAGGAACTAAATATGTGTGTGTGAGTGTGTGGGTATATTTGTTCTATGAGCAGTAGACTGCTGCACATTTCTTCCATTGCTTGAGTCTAACATGATGTGTAAATAAAACATAACATTACACTCTCAAAAGTAGAGTTATAGTAAAAGTCAATTTTTGTCCCTACAGGTAAAGTCTACACAGATATACCCCCTAGGGCTAAAAACTGGACCTTAAGGTAACTATGTATACCTTTTCGAGGGCCGAAAACTTCCATATATGTTCCCAAATGGCAAAAGGTACATATTTTTACCTTTTCTTCTCGATTTAAAGGTGCAATAATAGGAGCCAGAGACACAGTCACAACAGTGCGACTGTGAGGCAACAGTGCACTGCAATCACATCTGTGGTTAATTAAAAGGTTGATTTTTTTTACTGTGACATTGTATAACCTATCACCAGAGGTTCAAGACTGCTCTCTGTAAGGTACAAAACACAAGCATACAAATAATTACCACATGCCAATGGCAGTACTTTAGAGGTTACTGCCCCATGGTGACAAGCCACTGTACCTCTAAAGGGGCGTTCACACAGGAAGCAGCTAGCAGCAATGTGGCAGCTGGAGACCGCATACAGTGATTTCAACCAATGACAGGCAAAAAAACACAATGGCGACATGGACAGGTCCTGAATTAGATTCTTCCCAACTTAACAACTTCCAGTGAGAGCAAAGGATACCACTGACTGACATATGAGGGGGTTGTAAATACACTATAAACAAAAAAGTACAGCACCATCTAAAGGAATTACATTGCACCTACAGGAACTGGAAGCTTCTGATGCACAGATTCGGTGCTGATTTTAATGCCAGAGAAGGTTTGGAACTCTGCAGTCATTGAGTCAGTTGAATGTTGGCGACTTTTACACACTTTGCCCCTCAGCCACTTTGTGGCTAATTTGCAGTGGTTCCAAAAAGCTTCCACTTTGCAATAAAACCACTTACAGTTGGTGATCAACTGTAAGTGGTTTTACAGTTGATTCTGGAATATCAGGAGGGAAGAAATTTCACAAACTGACTTGTTGCAACGGTGGCATTTAGTGCTTTAGTATGACCCATTGTTTCACAAATGTTTACATGACTAGGTGTTATATTTTATACATCTGTGGCAATGGGACTGAAAATGTTTGAATTAAATAATTAAGAGGTGTGGCCCAATACTTTTGTCCGAATATACGTCGACTGGGCTTCAAGGTACATTAATGGGCTTCTTTAAATGGGTGTCTTTAAAAAGAGGACTATGAGGGAGGTAATGTTTGTGTGCCTATGCCTGTGAATGGCATTGTACATGATGTACATGTTCACACAGACATACTGTATCACAATTTGCAAATGTGTATCTCCAACGTGAATGACAGCCGTGAGTGAAATACAACCTTCAAACATACATAAAATTGGACAATGAACTGTTCACAACTTGGACGCTGGCAATACTTTAATTTAACGACAAACGTGCAATGTGACTATTGCTTCTGTGGAGAATTTATTCATCACTCAAAAAACATCTAAGCGAGTAGAGAAAGTATTAGATGTCACATAATTCACCATTCTCTAACAGCCACTTAGAGCCACTGGCAGTCGACCCATTCTGTCGTTTAGTTATGAGGACGTGTTGGTTCTGAATAAAGTCATTAGACATGTTCCCAACCAGAGTGAGCAAACAAAGACAGGAAAGATTAACTACACATGTCCCTCTCTCACTGTCATTTCTCTTCCTTTCACCTCTCCTCCTTCTCTCCAGAGTTCTCATTAGTCTCTTTCTTTCCTCCTTTTTCCTCAGATTATGCAGTTTGCAGCTGTTTCGAGCCCCATGAGATAAAATTCCTTGTCTCAACTTTTATCTCTTTTTCATTCCCCCCTCTTCTTCTTCTCCTCTTTAACCTACATGTTTTTCCACCTTGCCTTCACTTTGATATTTTATTATACCTTATGGTTACTCGATTTTGAATTATCACCACTCTCACAAGAGTACCTAGGTGCACATATAAGGAACAAATCTTTTTTTAACTAGACAGTCCATGCTGCCTTTGTCTCCATTTATTAGATTGTTTGAGCAAAGTCACACAAAGACACAAAATCTAACCTTTAATACTAACTACAGACTGAGCAGGCAGACACTTCTTCATTACAAAATAATTTAGAAGTCTTCCAGCATAATATAGTCAAGCAATTATTTAAATTAGTCATTTACATTCAGGTGGCAGCAGATAATAAGTAATTACATGTCAATTTTAATGGATAAAAGATAATCCCAAACTCTCATTTACATCTTGTTACTTCATCTTGTCCTTTGTGTTGTTTGTATACATCCAATGGATGTTTGGGATCTGGGGAGTTTGGAGGCCGGATCAACATCGTGGGCTCTTTGTTGTGTAACTTGAGCCATTCTTGGGCAGTTTATGTGGTGCATTGCCCTTTCTGGGGAGAACGCATCTGCAAAAATATTTAGGCGGGTTTTATGTATTAAAGTAGCATTCACATGAATGCTAGGAAGCAAAGTTTCCCAGCAGAACCTAGCATTGTCATGTAATGATAAACATTATTCACATCAACTGTCAGTGGTTTAAATGTTGTAGCAGACTGATGTATGTATCTGACAGCATTTTTTTTTTTGGTTTCTGTGAGCATAGTACATGAATATAATACACTAAGTATTAAAGCTGTGCAAACATGCAATTAACATAATGCATCAATTAACATGTTTGTATACTGAAGAAATTCTATTTCTAATGAGGTAAAAACATCTGTGCATGTGTATCATGGGTATGTGCCCATGCATGCAAAGACATTAGCCAAACAACATTAGCTGAGTGGGTATTATTGGGTGATAAAAATCCTGAGCTTTAGATTATGTTAGTGTGTGGGGCACATCTGGGGATTACACTGCTGTTTCGCAGAAATATGACGTTCAATGTAAACCACATGCAGCAAACAGATGACATTCAGGGAAAAGCATAAATATATAAAATCTTATACTACTCAGTTTTTTGTGATGCACTGGAATTCAGAATAAAATAGTGTGTCATCAGTTGTGAAGTTAAATTTATTTAGAATCATCTGCTGTGATTTAATATAATTTGAATACAAGTGAATGAAAGTGAGGAACTGGTGCTGCATTAAGGTGGTTTACATAAAGTGAACATTCTTTATATATTTTGCATCCAAAACTAGAAAAGTGACCAATTTTATGCTTGTTCTAGGTAGAATGCAGTACATTGTAAAAGTACCTACAGCTGCAACACAAGAACATCTGGTCCTTTATTACTCCATGTCTACCATCATTTTTGCAGATTCATTTTGTAGATATTTACAACTTTACAAATACATTGGTTGGGATATTTATATATTAGAGCTATTTTGTAATATTTTGTAATTTTGTAATATATTGTATTATTTAATATTGGTACTTTAACTTGTTAGTTACTGTTCTTACTGTCTTGAAACAAATGTGACCACATAATTTCCTCTGGGATTAATAAAGTATTCTGATTCTGATTCTGATGTTAAAAAAATGTCTTCTTTCAGTTGTTCAAATGTAATCTAAACATAACTACATTTATGTTTTCTGTTATCATTGTCATCGTAAGCTCTGCACATGCTGCACTAAAATTTAAAGTGTCACAGTGCAGATGAAACAGTACTCTGCAGTGTTGGCAAAGGGTTGGTTGTCAGGAGAAAAAGGAGTGCATTTTAATTTCACAACATGAACCCAATAAAATGTCAACATGTTTTTTACTGAATATTTTTTAAAATGATGATTCCTTTAAAAAAGAGTCACAGTTGTGTAAAAAACAAAGGTCTTTCTTACACAGAGAAACACATTTCCATTTACCTCAGTCACCACAATCGACACACACACACACACACACACACATTCACTAGATCCTGAATTGCTCCACCATAAATCAATAAGCTCATAAGTGTGATTGGATGGTGTTAGCTAACAAAGTGCTTATTCATGACTGTGCATAGGGAACGATGGAGCTTTTCAATCAGCAGACTGAGCCAAACAGCTGACGTAAAGACTGAAACATAGACAGACAGGAAGACAAGCAGTGGTTTGCTGCTGATGATTTAAATGATGCAGTGGTGCAGCCAGCTTAATGAGTCAACTGTCGTTCCCTTCTATGTCGTGTTGCTTGCAGCATGGCGCATAAACAGATTTTAAAGACTCTTTCCGTTTGGGAGAATCTTTTTTTATATATAACATATTTAACGGGATTTCAGTGTGTTTTTAAAAGAAAAACTACACTTTTAATATAAAAAAGACTGTGAAAGAAAAAGCTAAATGACACAATCATGGAGGATATAACTAAACATACAGGAACCTGGAACAGCAGTTAGTTCCAGAGGATCTAAGAGATCTGGAATCTATTGAGCATATAATAAGTTGTTTTCCCAGATATATTTTGCAAGGAATCACAAAGGTGCCTGTGGGTCATGTTTACAGGAAATATTTTTTTCTTGTGAATGAAGCATATGTGAAGTATGGATAAGGTGTCACGACTCCCTCCAAAGTTGTAAAGCAAAAACCAGAACATACTGGAGATGGGTGCTGCCAGTCTGCACAGTCGTGAACAGGGGATGGAGGTCATATAACATCTTATAACAAAAAGAAAAAAAACTTGCTAATTAATACCAACACATGCAAGAAAAAAACTGCAAAGGTTCCTCAGATCCATCAGAATATCAGCAGAATAATTCATTTTGTGGTTTGAAAAAGACAATAACTAGTCACAGGGTTTAAGATGGAAACATTCCTTCCATGCTCTCGTGTAGAATTACAGCTGTCAAGCATATTGACGTCCACCTTTTATCTTGCACAAAATAATCAACAAAGAACATAAAAAAACAACCCCTTCAACTTACCTCGATTCTGATAACATGTACACTAAATGGGAAAAAGTGCTGGACCACCTATACATTACCAGCGAGGTGTTCTGAGATATTTTCCTAGACATTCACCTTTTGGTTTCACCTGTCATGTCAACCTTGTATAGTATGAACAAAGATGAGATGGTCATGGTGTATGGTGGGTGTGGAAAGCAAAGCACTTTGGGACATTTTTATGTCAGGCAAACACTTCAACAGAAATACTAATTAGCAATATTTATGACCCAGGTGGCACTGTATTTTAATCCATTTTTGCATTTTTAAATTACTAGCATAAAAGACGGAGATCCATTTAGGACAAAGCTAAACAACATATGGCGTGATCAGTGTGTGCTGTGTTTTTAGCTTAATCCACTTGGATATGGAAGAAGAGTAAATACTGTAGAGTTTGAATAAACTAGATCAAACAGGCTCGATGTGTGAACACAGATTTTCTTGCACTCTTTCTCCCCCTGATGCTCATTTTTTTTCATATCTGTGCCTGTAATGCCTCCATTATTTTTCAACCTCACAGTGCTTAAGGCTTCAGTGTGGATCTCGCAGAGTTTTATGAAACAATCAATAAGGTTGTCTTTTTTTCTTTCTCTTCTTTTCATATAGCTGTAAATGCAGACTCTGACTGACGTCTGTTGTTTCATTAATTCATCATTAAAAAAGGATTTGCTTCTCCCACTAAAGAATAAATAAGCTAGCATCATTAAAATCTAACTAGCATATTCTTTTTTGTTTCACAGTATACAAAGTAATCCATGTTTTCAAGCAGCAGCTCATAAACAACGTATTTGCATATTCCAAATATAAATGGAATATTAATATGCATGCAAACACACTCAATGATGCAATCATTCCCTCCTTATTTTTGTCCCTCCCCTGTTCCTCTTTAAACCCTCCCAGCCCACATCAGTCTGTCTGTCTGACTTGTTATGTAACGGTAAGAATTCAAGCTGGTAGCCAGGTTGGCACTGATCTGCATGTGTCTGTGTGTGTGTATGAGTGTGTTCAGTAGTACTACACTATTACTGCTGATGTCATAGGTGCTCTGTATGCCCTCGCTCTCTCTTGCTATGCATCAAAAGCCCTGTTGATTTTTTTTCCGTATGATGGATAATAGAAACACACTAACGTGAGGAGGAAAATAATATGGAAATGCAAAGCCGTGACACCATTTTTTGATTGTGAAACCTCCACCAAAGCAAACGATTCTCTGAAATTCTGTTACACTCAAATTCATTCACTCTTTTCATTTTAATTTTGGATAAACTGAATTTGTATCCTTGCAAAATCGGTTATTTTCAAAATAAAGTCTATGGTAATTTCATGGTTTGATATGGTTTAAAGTGCAAATAGACTGTCCCACTTCCGAGATTAATTCAAAAATCCAATCTACACCCTAGGTTTTATGGGAAATTGTTCCTAAACAACTAAAATAAAGAAAAAAAAACATCAGAAAGGGTAACTAACGGCAACAAAAACGACGAGTCAAGCAGGATTAAAAAAAAACAAACAAAAGAGCCGTAAAAACATAATGCAATTACATGTTTCAGTTCAGGAAAGGTGAGTCAGAACGCATAATATAATCAGACTACAGTTTGTAGGGTGCTTTTCATTGCTTTTTCTGTGTAAAAGTGATTTCATGTAATCTTACCAGAATGTACATGTTTTTTTTAATTCAGATTTAGGGCTGTATTGAATGTTGAATTTGTGTTGAAATGGAGCAGTATTTGTTACTCACTTCCCTTCGGAACCATAGCTGTTCATGCTGTCCTCTATGGACTCGTGGCTGGCCTGACGAACGGTCCGACTGGGCATCTCAACAGCCAGACCTGTCTCCGTGCTCCTCTGGATGCCTCCCTTCAACTTCCTGCCATCTGTATCAACTGCAGGGAAGCAAACACAAAAAATAAATCCTAAATCCACCTACATGTGGAAAGAGTATTGTGTTGTGTATGTCTACTAGTTTTAAAATTCTTACAGTTGACTCAGTTTGTGCAGTCCCTTGTTTGGACATGTATAAGTGGTGCTACTAACATTACTAGGTTAGGATTTTCAGTTCAGTACAGTACAGATCTTTATTCACATTCTTCTTGCAGTAAATTGGTTTAAAATTAAATAATGACAAAATGCCAATAGGAATAATCACTTTCAACTATTACATATCTCAGTACATCAATGTAACATGACACTGTTCTTTAAATGACCCTCTAGTGGCGAGTATAACACACCATCACTAGAGGACCATATAACGGTCTAAAAGCTAAACTTTAAATTAAGTGAGTGACTGCATGTGATTGGCATTTCTTGTGGCAGGGTTTTTATTTTTCATATTTCATTTGGAACAACATGTCTGTTGTTTGGAAAATATAAACAGAAGAGGATCTCACAGTTTTGTTGAAGCAGTTTATGTGTTTGTCCTGCTATGACTTCATCAGTGTCATGAGAAGGACGACCAGAGAGATGAGAAATTTAACAAGGCCAAGGACAAAAGCACTCGATTACTCCTTAGAGCAGGGACATACATCTTGTTGCAAAGTAGACCACAAAATCAATGTGCGGCACACTTTATGGGACCAATCTCTGGCTTCAAGGTGTCCTGTGCATGTGTTTGTGCATGTGTGTTGATGATGTTGATGTTGGTTTAGTTTATAATGAAGTGTTTGAGCAGGAGGTCTTTGACCTTGTTTTTAAGACAGGACAGGAAAGATGTTTTCCTTTTAATCGCCAGGACACCCGCAAGGAAAACACACTAAGACACACACATTCACCACAGTCACACACACACATCAGCCTAAAACACAATCTAGACCACACCACATTATTTTTGTGAAACTGTAATGTTAGTAATTTCCATGAGGGCACTTAGGGTGTTTTTCTGACTGAATAAATGCTAAAAGTGCTTAAATGACTGGGTAAAATCTAACAAAAAGGCACACCCACACACAGTCACACACTCTCATACAGAAATACATGGGCACAGTCCTGTGAAAGTTAGTTCTGCAATTATTAAAGAACGACCTAGAATGGTGCTATTTCTATCGTGTTCAAGTGGGACGGGACGTTGGCAGATTTGGGTTACTGCTTCTGCTTGCTGTCTGGTTCCGTATGATCAGTTATCTCCTGTGTTAGTCTACAGATGCACTGTCATCCATTATCACCAAATTCAGTACGGCCTGCAGTCCAGGTAAGTAGTGAAGGGAAAAACTCAAGGCAGCGAAGGAAATTTTTAAGAGAACTACAAAGATATTGCTGAAGAAAACTTTGATATAGTTACATTTACTCAGTGTGATTCACATTGCTTATATATATTTTTGTAAGTTTGTGATGTATAAGACTTTCTTTCTGCACACACATTGCACTTCCTAGAATGGCGCTGTCTCCATATAAGAGTTGTAGATTTGATACCAACATACAACAGGTGTTTAGACAGAAAAAAAAACATTGCAAGAGGAATTAACATGTAACAATGGTCTTTTCATAACTAAAGAAGGGACGCTGATCTTTTATGCTATCTAACGTAGCCTCTTAACAAACAAACCAAGAAGGGATAAGATTATAGTTAGATCTCATTTTAGCCACATATTAAACAAGAATATTTTCAGAAACTTGAAGATGTTACCTTTCATATGAAGTCTGTTACACGCATTCTGGCCTTTCAGTTCCTCTGTAAGATTTCCATTAAAATTTTTGGTGTATGCCAAAAAGGTGAAAATATATATACAAAGTCAAGGCCGAGGTAGATGTGAACCTAAACCTAACCTTACCCCTGACCCCAAACAGGTCACAGGTGACCTTGTGGTTTTTAAGAGGTTTGACCCTAGAATGAGTCACTGTGACACTGAACCTGATTCTCAGCCAAACTGATCAAACCTTGACCCAGCTAAAGCCAACAAACAGGACAGCTGAGTGTGGATTAGAGCCAGGTCACATATAGTCCTGTGGACTGAGTGCCAAAATGTGCAGCAGCATTATACCAACACAGCTTGATCCTCCAATATCATGAACATACACAGTCACGAGTCTGTAGTATGCATCTGTTGCAATTTATGTCTGAAGCATTTAAATAATGTTTCCATTCAGAATGATTTGTATTATGATACAAGCTTAAAACTCTATGGTTATAAAGATAAAAAGCAACAAAAAATTGGGTCAGAATGCAGATGTAATGCATGTGACGTGGTGAGCAACCTGCATTTCCACATAAAAACCTTTATTTGTAAAATAAACTTCCTAATCCTAATCTTACCCGGCATCTGGATTTACGAGCAACCAAATCTGCTTTACTCCCAATCCTGCTGCCAAACTATAACAATAACAACAGTCACAAGTCTTGCCAGTCTTAACCAGTATCTAGTCATCAACATTGAAAGGTCTTTATGAAGTCTCGGACTTCTAGTAAAATATTGTTGGATCTTTAATGTTTGCAAAGCCTTTCAAATGCTACTTAACTCACAGAATTTGTATTTGTGGTTCTCCTGGTCCTCATTGTTTTCCGTTTTTGTTTTGTTTTTTTTTCTTTTTTTGTTTTACATATACTCTAATCAAAGAACAGCAGATACAGCAATTAGTGTATGCCGCTTTGAGTGTTAGCCTGCTAACATTACCTAGCTGAGCGGCATTAATTTAGCTGACTTTACCTGTATCACCACGTTAAGCTGGGCAGCTGTCTTGACATAGAGTATGTTTATCCAAAATCTTTCTTACTGTCGTTATTATGTCATTATAAGTCCTTTCTATTTGTTCACCAAAGTCCTCTTATCAGACAGGAGAACTCTTTGTGAAATAATGGTGGCTTCTGTATTCAGTAGTGCACTTCTTATAATATCTTGCATTCAAATGCATGCATATTGCGAGGAAACGCTGTCAAAGCAATGGCAACTTGTTTACTTCCAGTACTTCTCCAAATTCAAGAAACTTAGCAAAAGGTGGCTGCATCTGAAGTCACAGCCTATTTACTGTAGAATGCGCTATCGACTATTAACCGTCCACCATTTTCCTTGTGTTTGAACTTGTGGTCTAAAAAGAGTCAAACTTTGGAAAAAGGAAGCAAGAAACAAGTCTCGCCACTCAGCAGCCATCTTGTAACACCTCTAGGCAATTATGTGGGTTGTTATCTTAAAGCCCTTATGTAAACGAATGCAGAGAGAGGCATAACTTTGATTTCAATCATCACTGGAATCTAAAAAAACAGTTAAATCTGATTTTAAAAAATAGCTTAAACAATTTTCTGATTTTGCCCCAGAAAAGGGGCAAATGTCCTCTTAACTTGTGTTATAGATACAATAAACCAAGAAAAGCAGTTATAACAAGCAGATATGTCTGCTACCACACAAGTTTTCTTTTTCTTTTTGATAAACTCTTAATTTACTACCATATTGCTTAGTATTTAGTTTTACACAGAGAGTGATGAATAAGTGAATGAGGAAGTGATTTTGGGCACAGCTTGTGTCACCAGCAGTGACATGGACATGGTTGCCATGGACACAGATGCCATTACTATGGAGACTGCAGTCAAACCGGAGACAGCAGTGAGGATGTTCTGTGAGCATTTTAACACAGAGGCATATTATTAGCTTGCTTCAGTGTGTGTGTGTGTGTGTGTGTATGGTGTGCAAGTGTGTACTTCTATTATGTTGTTATATTGTGGAGACACAACTTTTCCTTGGGAACAACAATTGGGTTGGTATAAATTCTTTGATTTTAGGGTAAAAACTTGACTGAAGAAAATGTTAGCTTTAGGTTGAGGTTAAGATTATTATTTAAGTATGGTTATGATTAAAATGAGTCTGCAGAAAATGAATGTAATGTCCTCTGAAGTAATGGAAACTAGACCATGCGTGTGTGTGTGTGTGTGTGTGTAACCTCCTGTCACCTCTTGTCACGGGTGGTGTATTGAGGCGGAGTAGAGTTACATAACTAATACAGCAGGTGGGTAATGGCCAGAGACACATCTACCACTCTGGTTTGCAGCAACCCTTTTCATGCCACTGATGGGATATTATCTCTGTTCACTTCAATCCAATTGAACATGCTTTATCTGCGGCAGAGTGAAAGGCAATCTTGCCAGGCAATCAAGATAAAAGATTAAAATTTAGAAGACTGACAGTTTTTTTTATTTGCAACATTTCTGCACTGATTCTCTTTGTCTCCAACACTTTGCACATAACATTAGGCCTACAATGTTTTCTCTTTTCTCCTGTCTGCCTGCATCTTTGCCTTTCTTTCTGTACTTTAAACTGTAGTCACATTTACTGGTTACTGCCAACTGACAAGTCATAAAAAATGCCCACTTCACTGTGTATATACAGTTAAAGAAACAGGAAACATTGTATACATCTGCAGTTTTGACTCAGGGTCAGTTTGGCTGCCAAGACTCACCCACAGGTCTGCCTTATATGGGCCAGATATCAGGTGAGCCGCAACAATTGGCCTACATCTGGCCCACACTTGCTATAAACCATGTTAGCTCAGCCTTTTTGAGCCACATCTGACATTTACTAGTGCCATAACAGAGCCATTAGGATCAAAAGTATAGTCCCAAATGTGCCTAGTAGACAGTTGATGAAAACCAAAAATCACCAAAAATCAAAGGTGTGCAGTCATTCATTCTCATTAAAGATGGCTGACCTGCAGGATTTCAAAACATCAAACAGGTTGTGGATAATCAGTTACACATCTGTTCAAATGCCTTTTATGCCACAGTGGACCTGTTGTACTCCTTTTCTCTCTGCCTTGATTTTTTTTTTTTTCGTTTCTTCTGTGTGATGGCATTTCTCCCGTCTTTGTATCCCACATCAGAAACGTTCTCTTATCTCTTTTCTTTTTCATTTAGCAATAATTATGCCTTTAAAGTACTAAAATATGTCACCCCACAAAACCCCACCCAAAAATAAGAACTTATCTCAAACAATAACTTATTATTCATTTGACCACCATATATGTATTTAAATGAAAAAAAAAAGCAAGTTAAGAGGCATATTTTGAATTTAATGCAGATTCTATCAGTACTGTTTCTTTTTAATCATATTTGCCAAGCAACATTAACGAAAAAACAAGATAGTTTCTGTAAAAATTGGTTTATTTTGGTTCAATTCAGATATAATGACCCTGAAATACAAATGTTTACTGGTGTAAGGAAGACAGATGTTGGCCAGCCAGCATCTGCTTAGAAAGCCAAGCCAGGCCACTTTTCCTTCGGAGACCAGCTGCTGTTGTTTATTTGTTTCCAGATGCCTCAGGTCTTAAGTCTGGTGCAGCCATTTGAAATCTGGAAGCTCACTGCAAAGGTTCCTTCTGTCAACCTGATTTCTCTCCTTTCTTTCACTGCATCCCCAACCCTGGTCCAAGTGCAAGTGAGTCGTCCTATCTTTAACCTTAAAAAGTTTAAAAAGTAATCAAATATCTGGGGAAAAAAGTGTAAATCTTTGTAAAAGTAAGGAATTAATTTCAGAATTGGGCATCATTCCCACAAGACATGATAAAGTTTACCTAATGCTCTTGAAGGGTGAACACCATTTCCCCAATATCCTAAATGTCATGTCTATTTAAATATCAGCAAGGGCATTTCTCCCAGTCTTTTCTCCTCTCTGTTCTGCACCTCTGAAAGAGAAAAAAAAGGAATAAAAATAAAATCTCACTCCAATCTAAAATAGCCTCCTGCATTGCTGATGAATGTAGTTCACAGCGTGTGATGAAGTGCACCTGCTGTGATGTAGCACAAAAAGTGTGTGAGGTGACGCACAAAAGTTGTGATGTAGCAATCAGCGAGCCAGGACTCATTACTTTGTCTCCCAGCAGAGGGATATTAATGAAAGCAGAGCAGGCACAAAAATAGCCGCTCCTCATTCAGACAACTTATCTGACCAACATACAGACTGAGAGACAGGGAGACTTGTAGACAAGGTAGGTCATACCTTGTGGCCTAAATCACTCAACAGATATTTGTGTGGTGAACCCGGATCTGTCATAACATAAATCTCCCAAAATGAATTTCAAACATTAACTGGCAAAATGTCTAAAAATGTGACAAAATAAGCATTTGCTTGTGTTATGCAGATAAGCATATGTTTGACTATATTGATACAGTGTAAGTCAGTTTAAGGCACTATGACTCTGATAGCAGTAGCAAGAACCCCCTACACAAAACAGATATGCCATTAATTAAGCCAGATACAGCTTGACAGGAGCACCTGTGATGGGGGTGGGTTGCAATGTGGCTTGCAGATAGCATGCTCTATATAACGTTTGCCATTTGGACACATAGAAGGGTATCAGCTAAGCCACCACCATTATGAATCATTACATTACATTATGAATCTACAGTAAGTCAGCTTAAAAAAAAAAGAACTCCCTCATTCTATGTGGTTTCTAAGCTACTTAAGCAAACAATTTTTAAATATCAGTTAATGATTCACAACTTCGTCACATAGTCACATTAACGTCAGACACATTGCCGAATATAATCCATGCTGTTGCATGGTCAATTTGTCTACATACATAAACAGCAACCCCAACTACAGGCAGCATCTCATGCAGGACTTCAAACAACTCTCCAAACAGCATCACAAATACATCCATTTCTAGCACAGTGGGGTGTTATCATGTCAAAGCAGTGTCAGCGTTATTGCCACAGAGTGAACTGTAGCATGATATAAGTTCCCTTCTCTTTCCTCAGGAAGGACTTTTTTTTTTTCTGAGAAACCCTTTATAAAGTTTCAAAACTCTCAACTTCACACACTTCTGAGGCTGTATATGCCTCCTGTGCAGTGCTGAGAGATTGTGATGTATCCATTTGCTCACCCACCCTGTACTTCCACAGTGAGTTTGCCACAAAATTTAATGAAGACAGTTGGGGTACATCTCCTCCTCTGGGCCACATTGGGGGGGAAAAAGAAAGAAAAATATACATTTTAGCTTGACCTAATTTCTCACATTGGGAGAAGAGGCAGAAATCTAAAAATGCTTTTGGGAATACTTGTAGAAGTCCTCTTTCTAAATTGTACTGTACATATTATAGCCAATTTAAAAGACTCCTTGCTTGCATATCTCCTGCTTATATCAGTTCTGCAGATAGGTTTTAAGCAATTATTTACATGTAACTTAAGCATCAGGTCATCATCTCTATTCTTCATATAATCACTGATGCAGGGAAAGGAACAGTCACTGCTGCACATCTGAACGTCTGTGGACGAATCAATGGTTAAATGAAATAAAATGGATGTACTGCAATATCCAGTGAGTGAAATTACTCTGTCACCAGCAGACTATTCATTACAGGAAGAGATGATTTGGCATAAGGTGCCTGTCAGATTGAGCGAATTCTGGGAGGCACTGAAAGAGTTGCATTTATTTAAAAAATGACTTTCCTGGTGGAGGTACTACAGACGATGACGAGTGATGACTAAGGCTGGAGATGAATAAGAAGCTGCCTTTTCAAAGCTTTTGGCACCACAAATGATGGGCAAAGCAGAACATTGCTGGCTGGAAGAAAGAGTCATTGTTAATTACTTTATTGGTAGATAAGCATTTTTTAACCTTTCTAGAAATTGAGGGTTTTGCTGAGTGCGCTATACTATTTTTGAACACTGGGGAGTACAGCCACAGTCTTATGCGATTGGCCAGGAGACACCCCAGTCTGAATGCTTTGCTCAAGAATACAGTAAGAATAATGGACAAACAATGTTGCAGCTTTTTCAGACTATCAGCTGCAGGGGTTTATTGGCACAGCTGCTGCCCATGAGATAATCAGTTTCTTCTCATTTAAGCACTAGTGTGCTGGCACCTGGGTACCTTGCATATATACCTCTACCACAGTGATTGCTGCTCCCTGGTTACAAGTTATGTAACCAAAAACTAAGATACAAGAGTACTTGGTAAGTTGGTCTTTATGGGGTTAGTGTGTGTGTATAAAAAAAGAAATAAAGCTGCTTGACTAACAGAAGATTGTGTTTGTGGTTAGAGGACCCCACAGTAACATTTAGTCTTGTTACACTAGTTTACAAATGAAGCTGAACAAGATGAAGTGATAAAATAGTAGCCGCCACTCATTTGACTTTTAACACAATCTTTGGCCTCAGTCACATCCATCTGACATCAAACTAGACATCCACCAGAATATGTATGCAGTATGTAGTGACAAATCTCAGTTGTCATATATACAGTGGTGTGAAAAAGTATTTAGTAGTAGTATTTAGTACAGTCTTACTTTTTCACACAGGGCCAGGTAGGTTTGGATAACTTTTTTTCCCTTAATAAATGAAATCATCATTTAAAAACTGCATTTTGTATTTACTCAGGTTATCTTTGTCTAATATGAAATTTTGTTTGATAATCTGAAAAATGTGAGGCCATGGAAAAAGACTTTCGGACTGCCTCGAAGCGATTCTGGCAAACCGTCAGGCGACTCAGGAGGGGAAAGCGGTGCTCTACTCACACGATATATAGTGCGGGTGGGGTGC